>JAOXXN010000252.1:5492003-5524806 GCA_026770055.1 Myrmophylax atrothorax | reverse complement strand
CTGTCAGGTGTGGCCCAGGCAGGAAGGATCCAGCCAGGGTGGATCCTGTGGGCTGGAGTCCAAGACAGGGCTGTGCAGGGATGATTCCCACTGCAGCACCGTGTGCTGCTCAGCCTGGCGTGAACCAGCAGCAGTCACAGCTGGAACTCAGTGCAGTGTTCTGTTCTGCCTCTCTCACTGCCCCACTGCTCCTTCCACCACCCCAGAACAACTGCAGTTAAAAATGGTCGTCACTCAGCACTGCACATTCCCTCTCCCTGCTCAGGGCTGTGCTGAGGAATGGCTGCATGCTGGAACCATCTGCTTCTTTCACTGGAAGTTATTTATAGGGAGGCACTGTTAGAGGGCAGGTGATTTATTGCTTATCAATAACAGTAAACACGTTCTGCTTTACAATGACCAGAGTCTCTAATTTATTGTACTCTGTCTGTGAAGGTGTCATTTGTCTTGTGAACAGCTTGTTGTCTGCCAGTACCTGGAACATTCAATGTCTTTGGTTTCTTTGAACATCCATTTGGATAGCATTTATTAGCAATCTAATATTGATGCTTTATAGCTTTACTACCTTTTGTCCTTCTAAAAGTTCAATCGATTAAAAACTTGAGAGTATTTTCTGTGCAGTTGCTGGCTTTGAAAATGATGGCAGACTGAATAATTGGCTCTCATTTTGTTGGAATTGGTCTTTGGGTCTTTGCTAGGAGTAGGAAGAAGGCATGCTGAGAATACAGGGATAAGGCAGATGCTAGAAGTACTTGCATTATGTGGATGAGCTGCTGGTGTGTGACTTTTTATAGTTTATCATTTTATAGTGTTTCCTGACTCTGCTCTGATCCTCTGAGGTTTATCTTCTTTTTACTGCTCTCTTTTAAGCAGCTTGGTAAAGGTGTCAGATGCAGGCCTCTACAGTAATCTTGCTGTTGCTCCTTTCTCCCATCCAGATTACTTAAGTGAATGATTTGAGCTGGTTACTAAGACTCCAGAAAGTCTGTCTGCTTGGACAGGAGCAAAAAAAGCTGTATTAGAGTGTGCAAATTTGTAGGTCATTTAAATGGCATTACTGAAAATCAAATAATTGTGAGACTTCTACTGAATTATTATGAAACTTGCAATACATTCTTTATTTTCTAAGAGAGCAAGTTTCTCTGACCCTTATGTGATGAATGAAGATTGATTGTTCCAAAAATTCATTTGAATACGTGTAGTTTTGCATAGAAGAAGAAAAAAGTTTGGTTAAAGTAGAGCTTTTTTCAATAATGTTTTTCCAAGACTAAAACAAACACTTGGAGTGAATCTTCAGGGATTTATCTGTCCAAATGCTTCTGCCCTTCATCTATCATGAACTCTCCTTTTTCCCAGTGGTGGCTGGAATAAAAATTACTTCTCAGGCACTGATTTCTTCCAATAGTTTTACTTTGAACGTAAAGTGAACTTACTTGCTGGGGCATTTATCAGTTTGCGAGATAAAGCCAGATCTGGGGAAGCTGATAGATATCCCTGTCTAGACTCTATGGAAGTAGGGCAGATTCCCTGTTGGGAAGCAAGTAAACTTAGATACTTATTTCTGCTGTGCTGAATAAAGGTTTCTTTCTGTGGGAGAGCATTAAGGCTGTAACTTGTTTATTTATGGGTGGGAGAGAAACAGACTCAAAAAGACTTTCTCTGACAACAGAAGGCAGTCCAGGATAGACAACTATTAACTTTCAAACCTAAATCATACCCCCATGGTATCTCCTGCTTATTGAGGAAGATCTTGAAGTGTAGTATCTAGATGTAATTCCACTGTCAAGTATGATTTATAAAAAGAGACAGGTTTTTGTGATGTTTTATTCATTAGTTTTAAATGTCACCTGTCTTGATTCATAACATTGATGTCCCTTGAATGGATTTCCTTTTTTTTTCCTTCAACCATCTGCCAAGAGTTTTTAAAGCTCTGTTAATTGTTTGTGTCTCTTTTAAGCATTACCTTCTCATCATATTTAGTATGTTCTTCCCAGCAAATACTTTTAACTTTCAACATCTTTATTAAGGACAAGTGGTTCATTTTGTCACCTTGTAGTCAAACATAGAGTCATTTTAAAAATAAGCCCAGGAACAGCTTGCTTCTCTCTTCTATTGTTTGTTAAGTGGTCTTGAATCCTCTGTGACATTTGCATGAGGAGGACACTCTGAACCTTACTGCAAACCTCATCGGATTCATGGCTGAATCAAACCACCAATGTGGTTTACAGTAAACTCTGTGTTTTATAAACCTTTCCAAATTTCCTTTGTAACAACAGCAACACAAACCAAGAAAAGACCACATTTGGTTTTAAAATTTGTTAGCAATATTTTAAATTGAAAAAGGTAGTTCAGTGACGTGACTCTTGTATCTGCTGGGGAAGAGAATAGATTCCTGCTCTCTTCCATTTGGTAACAGGGTCATTGCTCACCACCTGCTTTCACTTTGGTGCAAACTGACATTGATTGCAAAGCACTTACTGCCACAATTTGCTGTCAGATTTTCATTTTTTGCTATATTTTTGTATATAGCAGGCCTTCTGTGACATGAGGCTTTTAGATGAAACTTGCAGTGAGCGGGAAGTAAAATGAGTTGTTGTTTGTGTTGAATTGCTTAGGCCATAGCCCTTAATGGAGCCTGAAATAATGTAACATGAAATCGAGTTTATATCAGAGTATTCAGACCTGTAAACTCAACATCCTGGGTGATTTTTGAGGCCCCTTTCCTACTGTAGAATTTAATCAGCTGAGACATTGACTGAAAGTTTTGTGGATGAACTGAGTAACTAACAGAACTTCATCCAGGGTCTGTGATCATTGGATTTGTTCCACTACTGCTGTATGTTTAAGGTCAGGCTGCAATGTGCATTTCTGCTTTGGGAGAAAGGGAAGAGAAATTAATAATTGAAGGTGTGATGCTGGGAAAATAATCTCTGAGCATACTGTATTCTTTAGAAACCTGTTTGAGCCTTGTTATGCCTTGAGATCTGTTTTCAAGTCTGGATGTGTTCTTGGCACAGTATCTCCCTTAAAGAAAGAACACTCCTGCTCAAACAAGATCTATTTGAAATGCTCCTAAAATCTTCTTCCAACTCATCTGTCAGTACAAATGTTTTTAAAGGGTAATGTAGCTTAAAAAGACAAGCTTGTCCAGGTTTTTCTCATCTGTAGCAAAAAAGGCTTCTTTTGGAGACTCTTTGCTTGAGGAGCCTATTATAGCTGCTCTGGATTCCCTCTTGGGAGATAGAGCCTCTGGACCATAAGTGAAGAGCCTGGGGATAAAGTCTCCATCATGCTCTGTGAATACTTTCCAGTGGGTGGGGTCTCATCTGGACAAGGGCCTGAAATGATGTGCTGTGAGAGGAGCAAAGTTATCTCAGCTCTGAGTGCTGGACCTGGTGCATTTGCTTTTGTGCACCCCCCTCTTGTATTACTGTAAAACCTGCAGAAACATCCAGGTGTTGCTTATTGCTGGTGTAACTGGTGTGTGTAATCTCTGGATGTCTGCCTGCTCACCTCACCAGGAGGCTTTACAGGGGCAGTTTCATCGTGGGTGTGAGGCATCTTTGAGGTCTTGCTCAGACAGAGAAGGTAATGGAGTTTGCAGTTGGCTGTGGCTGCTTCCAGTGGCCTGGGTATTCCATCAGGTTTGCCTTAGCTGGAGAGGGACTTTTTGCAAGGGCATGGAGTGATGGGAAAAGAGGTAATGGCTTTAAACTGAAAGAGAGGAGGTTTAGATTAAATACTAGGAAGAAATTCTTCCCTGTGAGGGTGGTGAGGCCCTGGCACAAGTTGCCCAGAGAAGCTGTGGCTGCCCCATTCCTGGGAGTGTCGAAGGCCAGATTGGATGGGCTTGGAGCAACCTGGGCTGGTGAGAGGTGTCTCTACCCATGGCAGGGCATTGGAACGAGGTGGTCTTTATGGTCCCTTCCAACACAAACCATTCTGTTATTCAGAACCAAAGCTTTGACCTTCAAGAAGAGGGAGAAAGAATAGCTTAATAAATATAGACAGATATAGTCTGAAAGGAGCATGAATCCGAAATTAAGTGTTTAATTCCTTCTTGTTTTGTGTCTTGCCATCATGAGGGATTGTTACAAATGGATGCGCAAGTAATAGTGAACAACTAGGGAAACCTTTCATAGCAAAGTGTGCAGGTTCCTGCAACATGGATTTTATGGAGAAGGTTCACTGGGGGACTGTCCCAAAAAAATATTTGTCTCTGAAATATTAAACTCATGCCCCTGGTTTTAAAGACAACTGCATGGGCATGCAGCTCTTAATTTTTTCAGAATGCCCTGGAAATCTCTGTAATTCAGACTTTACTCAGAAAGCTTTTAATTCTCTCTCCTATCTTCTTTGCCTTCGAATAGCAGCTGTTGCTTCCTTTCCCTCAATGAAGGAGGGAAGGCAAAGCAGCATTGGACCAAGGTTTTGTAATGAGCCTCACCTTTGGATACACGAGGTAGGGAACTGGTGAGGTCTTCGTAGAAACAAATCCCCTTCAGCAGCTCTCCTGGAGTCAGAAATAAAATGGGAGACTAAGTCTCAAATTAAAAACATTTGTTGAATAATGTTTAATACTCTTAAGTGTTAATATAAACAGGCCCAAGTTATTTAAAACTATAATGGCAACTTGCCATGGATGATGTAGTGTTAAGCCTTTGAAACTGAAACTGTGTTTTAAGCCTTCACTTTGCATTGCAGATTTGAGTGTGTGAGGTCTTCTGATATGTTAATGATGCTGATACAGCAGTACAAGCTTCTCACTCCACATCATTAGTGAAGGCTGTATTCACGGACTGATTTACTGTTAACTAATTGGTTACCACTTCGGTTACATTTCACACTGAGCAATATTGTATGAATGAATCACTCTAGTTCAGGTGTTTTTACTTGCTCAGTCGTTCTGCTTTATTCAGGATAAGTGATCCTAAATAAAGACATTTATTGTTAATCCTTCAGCAAGTAGAGCCCTTAAGAGCAGGAGAGAGAGGGAGGAAGGGTACGTGGGATTGGAAGGAAGATCAATTACAGACATGTGTACCCTTCCTGGCAGAACTTAGTTAAACCTTTCAGAGTCATAAAAAAAATTTCTTCTGTTTAAAGGAATCAGCATTTTCTGACAGATTGGTTTTCTTAAAAAAGGAGAGAGAAACCCCACGTTGGTCTGCTGTGTACTTTACAGTTGAGTTGTGCAGCTGGCCAGATCCTCAAAGCCCAATGACATGATTTATTTTAGCATGTTCAGAGGTATTTTGGTCCTCTTACTTAAGAAAATTAAAGCATAATCACTTAGGGAAGGAAAAAACCCTGTGCTGTGTTTTTCCTTAATCAAACCTCTGGCAAGCAAGAGCTTTTTAAAAGCAAGTGTTGCTCATTTTTTGCTCTTTTCTTTATTTTTTCTTTTTTTTTTTTCCTCTGCTCGCTTGTCCAGACAAGCTGACCTTTTAGCTTGGTTTGTAATTCAGTTAGTGAAAAAAAACCAACAGTGAGATAACTTGTCGTTGTGGTTACAGGATTAGTCAGCCACTTTCTAAGTTCCTAAAGAATTTTAAGGTTTGGCCTTCTTGAAGTTCAGTGCTGAAGAACAGCACTGACACATTTTGTCATTCCCTTTGTTTAGATTAAATGTGTACAATACTTGGGATGATTTTGGAAGTGAATGGTGTTATTCATACTCATAATTGACACTAAGGCTAAAAGAGGAAATTTAATCTTGGAGCTTATAAGATTAAAATGAATTGGTCTTTTTTTAAAAAAGCTGTATTTTTTTAATGACCACTCACCACTCATATCAATGAGTAGAGCTTTGGATGGGTTTTCTTCCTTAATACAACTTCAGCACAATGCTGAGGGTCACAGCAGCCTGCAGTGTTCCTATGATTGTGCTGGCTGTGACACCAAAACTTTCTTGAGCTTTTTAAGGATTACAGTAAGAATTACTGAAGTGCAGTTCTTGGCTAAGAGCAGCCCAGGGCTGCAGGCTACGGTGTTCCCACAGTTCTGCAATCCCTGTTCCGTGGTAATCACTCTGCATAATCACTGCACAGTTCAGGGAGAGCTCTCTGTTTGTTGTAATCCTCCAAAACTGGGAATTTTCTGATGTCTTGCCAACTGCAAAGCTGCTCACTGGTTTCAAGGAATGGGGGGAAACTTCCAAACTATAGGGAGGGTGAGAAAGCAAAGATGCCTCTTACTTGGTGAGGGAGCAGCTGTGTGTCCCAACCGTGTGTGTCTCTTCCAGAGCAGCCACAGGAACTCACTGCTCAAACTATGCTTGAGGAGAGTCCTTGCTAAACAAACCAGCAGGACCAAACATTATGGGTGTAAGTCCAGCCTGAAGTAATAGATAGTGGGGTAGTGTAAAACTGTGGCAGTTCTTGCTAGAGAAGAGCAGTGGCCTTGGCAGCCACTGGTGAGTGAGACTCCACCACTGAAGTGGTACTCCAATCGAGGGGCAGCTTCCCAAGGAGCTGGGATCTTGTGGCAGCTTGGGAGAAGCCTAGCTGAGCTACCAGGAAGCCAAGCTAAGAGAAGACGGGTCTTCATAGTTGCCTTCCTGCAGATGCAGGACAGGGGGAAGTTTGGACATGATCTTCTCAGTGTGTCTGGCAGGGAAAAGGGCTGGAAGGAGAATGGTTCACATGACCCTCCAGTAATTCTGTAGGGATGGTACAGATACGATGGTTTGGTGTCATGGACCTTTGTTTTAATCACCCTGGGTCTCCTCTGATACAACTCTCTATTAAAATACATTTTTCCAGTTCAGCCAGGGATCAAATGCTGAGTGTGGGGTAGAGTCTGTCTTTTCTTCCACAAAAAGCGATGCTGTGATGGCACTTAAATGTTTAACTGTTTCAGCTGCTTGACTTGCACTGACTTAAGCCTACTTGGCCTCTGGAATGATCTAGAATGAAGATCTGGTTGAAAGGGGGGTGTTATTTCTTTGTGGGAAGCCATCTGCTGTTCTGATGAGGTGGCCTGAAACCACTGTCTCCAGATGTGCAGATCCTGTTCTTTTTCTTTGGGAATTTCTGGCTGTAGTACAGTTTTGACTTGTGCTGGATGCTGCAGCCCATGATGTGTCTTGCTAGTACATTGCCTAAATAATTAAGATGCATTAAAAGCAGAAGCTTGTGCTGCTGAGACTTATTTTTCAAATCCTTTGAAAGATTAATATCTGTGTTTTGAATCTTGCATGAAATCCCACAGTGAGTGCATTTCATTCTCTGCTTTCATAACAGAAACTTCACTGACATGCTAATGCTCAAAGGGGGGAAAATCAAGATAATTAGTATTTGTGTAGGCACAGGGGCTTATTCTGATTTACTGCAGCCCCTCTGTGGAATGGCTGCTTGACAGATCTGGGAAGTTGTAGGGGCCTGACAGTCATGAGCAGTGGGCAGAAAAAACCTATAGGTTCTTAAGTTCTCATGTCCTTTGCATTTGACAACTGAAAGTGAATAGATAGTTAATGCCTGCTCATACCTTACATCAAGTCTTCCTTATGCTAGAAACATAAATGAGAACAAGGCACTTAATTTTTAGCTCAGTGATTGAATGTATGCCAAGTGGTATTGAGGCAGCATTTCAGGAAAATGCTATGGAAAAAAATGGCATGCTATTCCAACACCAATTTATATCACCATCTCAAGGCCTGAAGTCTGCTTAGCGTGAGAAATCACCTTCTACATTTAATTTTGGCCAGAGAAATTGAATTCTTTTTTTCTGGTTTAAAAAAAGTGCATAGTACTATTGAGTAATCTGTTCTCTCAGAGTATACTTGATACAAGCATTTAATTGATACAGTGTTTAACCAGTCTTTCAAGTTCCAGAAGGCTAATTCCACACTAATCTCAGCTCTTGCACTTGTCAGGGCTCACATTCTTGAGATCTGACACCCCTCCCTAGCTCGTGGTCCTCTGCAGCACCAATGCACTGCCACGTGCTGCAGGGTGGGTTCTGCTCCCTTGCTACAAATAGTCATGGCAAGTGGCATCCGATGGCTGATCACCTGCCAAAAATAAAACTCTGCTTGAGGAGGTGACAGAAGGAAAGTTCAGAAGTTGAGGTGGATACACATCAAACTGATGCCCAGGATCATGGAGAAGGAAGTACAAGTGTGCCCTTGGTTTTATCGGAAGGGAAGCATCTTGATAGTGTTGCTGATAGCCAAAGTCGAGGGAAGCAAGAGTTCAATTAGTCTCTTCTGTGAAGAGCCTCCCTTTCCAAAGGACATCTGAACACTCAATAGACTACATGTAGGAATTGTTTTGTGCTTGGCTCTGATATGTAGCCACTTCTGCTGTCAAATATTGATCACCAATAGACTCCTGTGAGGGCATTCCATTCAATTGTAGTCCCACTTGGTTGTTCTGCTTTTGTTTTTCCAAAGTAGTCTGTTGCTACTGTATGACAGTGGGAAATATTTTCCATTGACTCTAACAGCAAATTCCTGTTTGGCATTTAATGTTTAGCATAGCTTGGACATCTCGATCTGTATAAAACCTCAAGTCATGTTTAGAGTTTGCCTGTCCAAATACACACAAGTAAATGGTAAGTTGTGCTCCCTACTGATATGATTGATGAGTTTCTTTGGGGGACTTTGATCACTGGGCATGCAGTCAAGAACTGTTAGATTGCAGCATAAAACTATGCAGAAAAGGAAGCTATAGCAATAAAAGCTCTGCTAAATAGACAATTAATTTGTTTTTTCTTTAGTTCCCATCTAGCTCATATCTTTTCTACTCAGAATTTATTTCCCTGTGTAGCGTGGGAAGCTGCAATTTTATTACTTCTGTATTTTAGTCTTCAAACTCCCACTGCCCCTTATGAAGTGATAATTGCTAAAGCCAGTTTTTCTAAAGGCTATTTAAAACTTAAAAGTTTGACATCAAGTTATGTTGAGCAGTAAATGCCACCTGGAATATCTGGGTGAAAGGCAGAGAGAGCGATTGCTGCAGCTGGGTATTTCCTTTCTAAAAAGCCACGGGCTCTTGGTGGTAACAGTGGGAGGATATTCAGAAAATACTCTGAGCATGTGGAAGAGAAATGTTCAAACTCAGAGAAATTATGGTAGAGGGATATGACTAAAGGGCTGAGGAAGGAGAGAACAACTTCCTAATTTTATTCCTGGGACTAGCTGTAGTACCAGGACTTAAAAATATCTCCTTTCTGCAAAGCTGTTCAGATCCTTTCACTATGACAAAAGTAACCTCATCTCATCAGTGTCATACATATTCCAGTTTTGTTCTAAAAGTCAGGGTGCATCTGCACGTTTGAAAAATGATGGTAGAACAACTGCATCCCCTCCCTGGGGATGGAGGGTTCACGTTTGGCAGAAGCTTCAGGACCTCAAAGATGGTATCTGAAAGCAAAACCC
Organism: Myrmophylax atrothorax; assembly: GCA_026770055.1. Taxonomy (NCBI): domain Eukaryota; kingdom Metazoa; phylum Chordata; class Aves; order Passeriformes; family Thamnophilidae; genus Myrmophylax; species Myrmophylax atrothorax. The sequence goes on along the minus strand of JAOXXN010000252.1, from coordinate 5,515,424 downwards.
ACATAGGCTGAAACATTGCAGACATGAAGGGAAAAGGCTTTGTGCTAAATCCAGGGATCTGATTCAGTGTCAGCAAGTAAAAACAAAATTTCAGGAGGAACATGTTTTCCACTTGCCCCAAGATAATATTTTTTGATTCCTGTGCAGTCAGTGAGCTAGAGCTTTGCTGAAACTCTTTGTTCAGAGAGAAATGTGTGAAAGCTGCTGGGAAGCAGCTCCTTTCTGTTTGATGCTCATCATTCATGCAGCAAAAGGATTTTGCTGGCAGTGTTTTTGCTAGAGGAGCACATAAGAATGATGGCTGAAGTGACTCAGGGGTTACTGGATGACCATATTTATGTCAGTAGTGCAGCCTGGTCCAGGCAGTGGTGACCTTGTGCTGCTGAAGGGCTGTTGAGGGACCAGAGGAATGTGCCAAGTCCCAAGCTGGTCAAGCTACAGACCTTGCTGTAGGCAAACCAGCACGGGTGCTCTTCAGTGTGAAGACCTTGGGTACCAAGAGAACTGATAAATCATTTGCATCAGCTTCTAATTCAAAAAGGTTTTACTGCTTGGGGTTTTTGTTTGGTTTTCATGGGGACAAGGCAGGGGCTAAGTTAATTATCCAGGTTTTGTGTTTTACAACAGATTTTTTTCTGTGAACCAGAAGTCTGTTTAAAAATACTGTGGCAGGGTTTTAGACTGCCTCCTGCTTAGGCCAGAAGAGTATGTATAAAGTTCAGACCATGGTGCCCTTGAATATCGAACCATGGCTATGTCTTAACAGGTCTGTAGAGAGCTTTTATTTATTCTGCTTTTGCTGCTTAGGTTCATTTACATTCAGTAGAATATCGTGTTGCTGTGACACTTTACCTGACTGTAAGAAATGCAAGTGTTTGGAAAGGGGGTTTTCCCCCCCTATTTTTAAAGTGATGATTTGAAAGTATGGCAACTGAGAAGCAGTTTGCTGAGTTGAACATTATTCAGTGGGGTGGTTGTCTGCAAATCTGTCTGAAATGCTGACAAAGGAATGTCATGAATAGCTTACCAATCTTCTCCTTGAGGAAGGAACTGTATTTCAAATGATGTGTTCCTGATTTGTCCATCATTACTATGTATGCATGGGAAGGCTGTAGGTTATGTCCTTTCAAAGGATGTAATTATGTGTGTCCTTCTGAATTATACAGTAGAAATCATCAGCATATTAAAACAAGATGTTGCTGTCAGTGGTGTCTGAAGAACAACAGCACAGCTGTGGGTGAGAGGCTTTCAGGTGAACCCTTGCACCTCTGACATTTGTCTTCAGTTGGGCATTCTCAAAACCTTGAGTAAAAATACAGCTGTCAATCAAATGGTTAAAAATTAGCTTTCTGCCCATACAACCTTGCCGGAACAGTTTCACTGCACTGCCTCTTCTCCATTTTGATAGATGTGTTTGACCAACCTTAGAACAAGCCTTTAATATCTGTCTTTACATTTGAAATGAGATTCCTTCCTTTAGAAGTTTGTCTTAGGTATTTGATCAGTGTGGACAAAAATAGATAGCTTTTACAGAGACACTTAGACTTCTTACAGCAGAGGAATTGCTGAGAAGTGAGGAGAGGAGTGGGGCTGAGCCCGTGGCTAAAACCAGCTCTAATTGCAGCTGCTCAGCACTGAGACTTTACCCCGAGTAACCATCTGTCATGAGAGGCTGTCCTTGTCCTTCTCGTCTTATTTTGCTCCTGGCATTTCACTAAGAGAATAATGTCAGTGTCCCAGGAGTGAACCACTGCAGAGACAGAGAGACTGGAGTCTAAAACTTCATTTCTGGCAGAAAGTCTGTCTGTGCCATTGGCTTACAGCGAAATGCCACACAGCAAAGTGAAATGGAGGCTGTCACATTTTAAACAGGTCTCCCTTTTTTTTTTTTTTTTGTAATTCTGAAGATGGGTGTGAGTGGAAGGACAAGCTGAGTAATCGCCCATCCCAGGTCCCTGGGCTCGTGCTGTCACAGCCTGAAGCAGGGCAGGAGCAGAGGCCTGGGTGTCCTCTGCACTGCATGGGCACGTGGCTCTCATTAGTCACTGCGGGCTGTCAGTCTCTCAGCAGCTCATCTGGGCTGAGCAGTCACGTTCTGGACCTTCTACCAGTGCTGCCCTTTGGCTTCTCTGCTTCTTTCAGGAGCAGCATGGCATTCACAGCCAGGCTGCCATTACTCCAGGGGAAAACTCTGTGGTTATATCATCCTCACCAACACACAGCACTGCACACAGGATGTTCCTGTGCTGCCAGATTTTCGCACCACATTGCCCTGCCTCCCTTCCTTCTCCCACCATCCCTGTTGTGTTTAACCCGTGATCAGGCTCCATATGCAGCAACTTTGTTCTGCGTCACGCGTCTGCGCAGGTAACACACTCCCAGTTTGTTCATATTAATATATATCTGTGGGCTTTTGCCCACTCCAGACTTAGCAGTACTCCAGCATCTTCCATACTGTTAGCCATCTGTCCTGACAAACACAGTCCCGGGAACTGTCAAAGCCGTTGTGTCCCTTGGCAAGCAGCTCTCACAGGCAGCAGGAAGACTTTGTGTGTCAGCATCCACGGAGGGTGTCCCAAGATGCTCCATCATGTTCAAGAACAGCAGCAGGGCAGTATTTTCTTACTGCCACCTTCTCGGGTCTGGAGAGACCATCACTGTATGACTGCTCTGCAGCTCTGGCACTTTGTTTCTGGCTGCAAGCAGCACCCAGCACTTTGGGAGGTGGTGGAGAAAGCTCCAAGGGCATCCATGGAAGATTGCAGCCCTAGAACAATTTCTGACATCTAATAGTTCTTTTAAGCCTCAAGCAAGGTGTTTTAGATCTGTTCCAGTACTCTTTCAGCAGTCGAGCACTGGGTACACTGGGAGAGCTGACAGCCCTTTGCTCCACTGTAGCTGCTTAGTATATATGTTCAGTACTTGAATTAATATTTTTCTTCTGTTTTGCATTTTTATTTGACTTTTCAATTCCCTGGACTGTGAGGAAGGGGAATGTTGAATAATTACCTGCTCCATAATAAATTGGTGTGAAAAGGCAACTGGTGCCATGCATCAACTTAAACTGCTGCCTGGTAAAGTTGCATTAATGTGTATAAATAATGTATATCTTTGCAGAGGAAGTGCTTTGTCTTTCTAATGAACAGTTGCCTGATTGGAGAGGCCAAAAGACTGTATACCTTTAGCAAAAAGGTTGTGTTTCACATGTGCCTGGATTATTAAAGTGGATTCGTGATCCTATAACTGCAACTAGGAGAGATCTTACTTTGCAGAATATGCTAAAGAGCTTCAGAAGACCTTGTGAGAAATCAGTTAGCAGATGACTCTGTGAATTGGGGACTGGTATCTCTTTCACCTCAGGAAGAGGGATCAAGATTTCCATATCTTAGTATTACTTTTAAGGACTGATGCAAACTGCCATTAAACATTCATTTGTTGCCGTATAGGAGGCAGGAAACATTTTACTGTGTGTTTTGGTTCAGAAATGGCTTGAAGAATAACCATGATAGCTGACTAATTAACAGCTAAACCAGGACAGCACCACTTGCATGTAACTGAAATAAGTCACTCAATTATGACATTTGTGAAAGTCAAAAAATTGACAGTTCTTTGTGCACAAAAACCCCATTTGCATGTTCTTAGCATCCACAGCAGGTGCTCACTGATAGCAGATGCTGCACAGTCATCCCTGTCATGCTGCAGTGGCTGTAAAACAGTGTCTCCTCTGTGTTTCTGATGGTTACTTGGTTGTGGATAGGAAAAGGGCTGGTGTTTAAGTGAACATTTGAAGCACTTCCAGTGGCCATATATTTTAATATTGTCCTAAAATCCTGTCTGTTCCACAGGTTATAACATTATAATATTACATAAAGGCTGGAGCTGTAGACAACCTAGACTGTCCAGGCATCTCTAATCACACAGTAAAACTTCTCTGTGGCAGTTCTCAGCAAATTGGCATGGACAAGAGAGCCAGTTAAACAAAGGGCAGGCAGAGAGGGAATTCTAGGAGAGGGAGCTTGTCCAGAGTAGTCTGACATCTTCATGTGTGCAGAAAAATACAAATTGAACTTGCATACTGTATCAGTATGAGGCTGACCCAGAGTGTGTTGGGGTGTGTGTGTGTGTTTGCTCTGGAATTCCTGGCTGAATCCTCACCATGATTCAGCTTCAGCCTGATTGTACATCAGTGCTTTTTTATTCAAATGCAACCTTTGTCAATGATATTTTTTGATTCCTGTTCCCCTCTGTCTCCTTTCATCATTTAACAGAAGGAAGTTTAGTTGCAAGGAAAGGGGAGGGGAAGAGAACTTTGCTTCTCTTCCATCTCAGTGCAGCATTTCTGTTCTAAGCCTGCAAAATGAAGTGTTAGAAAAGCAGCTCAGTGGGGGAAACATTTCACTGGTTGTTCATTGGCTCACACTGTCACTGAACAGAGCATGTAATGCACCTGTAAAATGAGCAGAAGCAGCCCAGTGTCCTGAGGCTCACACCAGTCTCAGTAAGAGCAGCACAGAACTCTTCCTTCCACCTTTTCCTGTTGGAAGGTGCATCATGACCGTCAGGCAGGCAGCAGGGTCCCAGCAGACATGGTGGGGCCACACTGATGCCCATGTCCTTCTTTTGTCTCCCTGCTTAGCTGAAGACGTGGAGTGTGGATGAGCTTCAGAGGAGGCTCTCGGCCCTGGATCCCATGATGGAGCAGGAGATTGAGGAAATCCGCCAGAAGTACCAGTCCAAGCGGCAGCCGATCCTCGATGCCATTGAAGCCAAGAAGCGGCGGCAGCAGAACTTCTGAGCCACGGGTAGAATGTTCTTCCAGCCCCAAACAATCAGCTCCCTGCTTTTATGACTACTGAACAGATTGATTTCTATTGAAATATGCTAGCAAAATAGAGGGCAATACTTCTGCTTATTTATTTTTCCATAGCACCTTTATGAACTCAGGAATGCCATTACATGGAAAACCCTGGTGGTATGTTTTAATGTTAGACGTGTATTTAAAACATCATTCCGAAGGAGTTCTGTTACTGTTTTAAGGAGGATTGTTTTTAAACCAGAGGAACAGATAGAAATAGGCTAATGAAAGTTGGCTCACTCTCTTTTCAACTGAACTTTCAGGAGTCCTGTTTAAGTTAATATATATCATGATATTTAACAGCTGCATCTTTTGTGGTTTTTTTGTTTTAATTTGTGAATGCACAGACTCAATTTCAAGCTGTTAACTGTCTATTTCTACTGTTAAGGTACTGGTAAGTTTTAGGTCACTAAAAAGAGCAGGTGAGAACTTGTACAAACTGTTCCAGCCTTTTGAAAGAAACTTAAATCTCAGTTTTTAAAAAGCCTGTAATAAGCCCCATGCCTTACACTGTGTGCTTTAAGCAAGTGTGGTTTCTTCAGGACCTCAATTTTGTCCTCTTTTTGTGTCCTTTATGAATTTATATAAGTAGTTAAAGCATATTGTGCCTCCATAAGAAATATGTTCTGTAATTTAAAATCCACACTGACTTAAAACCAAAAGCCAATCAGTGATCTGATTCCCCTTTGTCTGTCTGTTTGGAATGTCCTTCAGGGGAGACCCTGCTAACAGTGGAGTGCTGGGGAAAGGGAACAGCACTTGAATGGGTGGAAGTTGTGTGAACCTCTCTCAGGAATTGGGTACTTCAGCTGTGTCTGAGAGGACTTAAAAAATCTCCACAGCTTGTGAAATATTTTATAGGATTCATTTCAAATTTACATCTTTAGATGCTTGGATAAAAACTTGATTTCACAATCCTTCACATTTCTACAAGGTTTAGCACATCAGGAGAGATGAACTGAAACTAAAGTCTGTTGAATTAACAAAGATGTGCATTTATGGTGGTAAAGCAAAGGCAAAGTTGATGAGAAGACAATTACTGATGTCCTGCTGGAAGAAGTTCAGTCTCTTCCAGTTCCTCTGGATGCTCTTGTGTTTGTTTGTTGGGATTTTTTTATTACCCTGCTGTTCCTGCCCAGTAAAGGTAAATCAGTGACAATGCCCCAGCGCGTACAATCGCTGTGAGGATGGTGCAATCAGCTCCCACCAGAGAGGGGAGACTAAAACAGAAGAAGCAAGGAGCCTCTTTGCAGGGACACGACTGAGTGATGCTTCTGCCCCAAGGGCTGTAACAGCAGAGGTGTGTAGATTAGGTGTTCCCAGCATATGATGAAATGTTTGTACAGAGCAAGTATTTCTACCAATTTATTTTCATTTTGCTCTGATAGAGGGAACAGTTTCCATGTCGATCTTCTGAAACAGGCCTTGGTACCTCACCTAGGTAATTGAACAGCAATGTCTCCTGAATCAAGTGCTGCTAGAGAGGTGAAATGTTCATTTCGTGCCTCTGTAGGGTCTTGTTTTCCCTTTAGAGCAGACTGTTGGCTATGCCAACAGGTCTGCTCCATAGCTGTGAAAGGAACCAAGCCATTCTTACCCTCTGCAGGTCTCGTTGCATCAGTTTGTCTCGGTTTGATATGCACTGGGGTCACAGCTGTGTTGGAGATCAGCAAACTGTCCCTAAGGAAAAGGGAGGCAGTAAGCAGTGTATGTAGGGTGCTGAAGGAAGAGTACATCCTGGGATAACCAGCAATTTGTCTCAGGTATTGGGAAACATCAGGGCTCATACCGTGCTCATTGGAATCTGTGCAATACACTTTGCCCTAATTTTTATTATGAGCAATATTCATGAGCATGCTTTGCATCAAAGAAACTGCCTCGACTTAGGAGGGACTTCTCTGGTCAGTGCTGGATCTTGTATTAGTCACTTGGACAGATCTAGCCCAGCACCTCTGGTGTGATGGACATACAGACATGTGACATGGTAAACTGTGCACTGCCTGTGTGTGGCGTGGATCAGACAACGTTCTGCTGGAAGTAGTTTTACTTGTGCACTGTGTAGGCAACATTGTAGTGATTAGAGGGCATTAGAAACCCCAAGTTTTAGGTGAAACACCACGGGGTGGTGTCTATTTACAGAATATGCAACCTGTGACTGCTGTAATTGAATGTAAGCACTCTTGAGATACTCTGCTTTGCTGATGTGATTGTCTTAAAATACAGCAAATGAACCAAAATAAGTAAAACTGGTCCAATGGCTTAACTGTCTCTGAACCTTTCTTAAATGCTTGCAGTGGCTGAGACTTAATGATGTTTATTGCACTTAGAGCTGTAATGGAGAGGAATTCTTTTCTCTTCACTGATTTTCAGTCTGTTAGAGAAAATATTTCCCTCTTTGGTCCCTTTGTAGAGTGTCTGGGAGGAGAGTAACTGTTCACTTCTCGGAGTCCTTCAGGCTAAGACCAAGTCTGGTATCATAAGGGAAGGCTGTTCTGGCAAAGTTTTTAAGCAAAAAAAACTTCCTTAATTGTGAAGCTGCATTTATGTGTTCCTTGGGTCCATCTGCATTGCTGAAAGGGTTCTGGACAAATCATTCTCTTTGCTTCTAAAACCCAGAAATACTGATTATGTCAGTCATGTGAGACTTACAAATGTGAAGTTTGTAGCTTTAAATTTTTTTGTAACAAAGAAATTAGCAACACTGGCATAAACTCTGACTTGAAATGCTATTTTGTAAGATCTGGCTGTTTGTATATAAGTGTTGGGTCTTTAGTTTGTATATGTATGAAATAGTAACTTTTATTGCAATCCTCTCAGTTTGATACAGATTTTGTTTGATCTTTCTCAAATATCTTGCCTTATTTGTTCAAAGGGGCAAATAAACTGTCCCTCCCTGAAAGCATCAGTGTCATGACTCATATTTGTGCATTAAAATACTTTGGTGTTTTATTGCTTATTGGGACAATTTTTAACATGATGGATGTCTAGTCAGCCAATGTTATGCAACATTCTGGAGGAGAGTACAAGCTTTCAGGAACACAGGCAGTAAACATGTCAGATAAACATTTTGGAACAGGCAGTTTCCCACAGTGAGGAGCACGGGCAGCCCTGCCTGGAGCTCCAGTTATGCAGGAGAGTCATTTGCCCCACAGGGTGCTCTGGCAGATGGGGATGCTGAACTCTGCTGCAGATCCTTGCTGTCTCTGCATCAACTTCCCTGAGCCTGCAGTCAGGTTTGGGACTGGGTACACAGCAATTTATCCAGCTTCCTACACAACAGGTGAGGATAGAGGCTCACTCCTAATTCTGGCTCACTTTGAGCTTTCTAGCTCAGAAAAAGATGAAGCTGACAGTAAGTGGGTGCTGCCTTCCAATGGTGAACTGTTGGCTTCGACGTGGTTTCCCTGAGCAGTTACTAAATCTGTCCTGGAGGGATGACTAACGGGAGCAGCGACAGAATTCATTCAGGAGTCAGCTTTGGTTAGCAATCCCGGAAGAAACAAAATAGATGTGAGCTTTTAAATGCTAGGAAGGAGCGTGGAAATCAAAGGGAGGGAGACTGCAGGCATTTCTAGTAACTGGGAAAGCCTGGAGCTCTCCCATATTCGCAGCAATGCTACCAGGATATTGTGGAGCCCTAGAACAAAGGGAGGGTTGTGTTCCTAGTGCAGCCATACCATGTGTGCTCCCTCCCTGCTGGCAGCACTGCACCTGCTGCACAAATATTAACTGCATGTAACTAACAACCCCAGCACTGACGTGTGTGAGCTGGGACTGATACTTAGCCAGGTTTTTCTCCCCAGTAAGGGGAAAAGTCAACTCTCAACTAAGCACAGAGCACCAGCAGTTATTGACAATTGTCAGCACTAAGGTACAGGGGCTGCTATGGCAGTGTCCTGTATGCCCAGCTACTCATTTCCTACACCCTCATTTTGTCCCATTTCCTCCTGTCCACAGGCCAGAAGAGTCTGAGCTTGGATAAATGCTCTGAGCATTGGCGGACAGCCCTGCCTCGAGAGCTGACAATTTCTCATTGCACTAATCACTCTGGCAAAATTCTGAAGGGTCAAACCAAGAAACAACCATCAGCTCTTTCCACACTGAAAGTTAATTGTCCTTTAATTTAAGAGCCCAGGAAGATAGCCAATGTGTTTAAAAACTTTAAAACATTTCAATTCCATCTGTGAAGGACAGACAGTCTGTGCTGCTCCCCTCTAGGTTGTCACTGTTCAAATCAATACAGCGCTGGAAACAGAGGGAGCCCTGAGTGCCATCCTGAGTGGTCACAGCAGCATCTTGCAGATCTGCCTCTGCACAGGCATTGTATGGCTGAACTGTAGGGTGGATTTTCCTCAGCCCAAGGACCTCACAAGCTCTGGACCATCATTCCTGGTGGATAGTCTTGAAAAAGACTATCCACCCCCCTGCTGCTCTCACCAGACTTGAGGTCTGGATATGAATGTGCATTGCTGTCTTTGTGCCTCCCTGCACACCTGACCTGTAGTTTTCATCCCCTGAAATGGTGAGACCTGTCTGGGCCTATTTGGTTAATTTAATTTCATGCCTTCAAGGCAGTTCATTTGGCTTTCTCAGATGCTTAGAATGGAAGCCTTGAGACTATTTCCTACAGCTAAGTTGACAGCTGTGGTTCACATAAACCACTACCAGGAGGAAGTGTTTTAGCATTATTTTGTAAAACAAAGGATAGAATTATTGCACTGTTTGTCTTTACTGATCTCCTTACAGAGTTCAGCAAATACAACTAACACTGATTTAACACGTCAAGCAGTGTGCTTAAGCAGTCAGCTTGGATTTTTACTGAGGTCAGCAGGGCTGTAGGAACCTGTGAGCAGGAGAGATCCCAGAAATGCTATCAGTGAGGAGTCTACCCTTCCTGCAGATCAAGCCTTTTAAAATCTCCCAGTTTTCCAATAACCTGCTGAGTGCACAGACCATGCTCAGGGTAGTTACGGATCTGAAAGCTGGCAACAGAAAAGAAGTTTTAAACAGAAGTAATGAAGTTTACTTTGTCTCTTTGAGCAGAGTTGTCTAATTCTCAGCTGCATTAAATAGCTTAATAAGGTCACTCCTTAATCACCATTCCCTGGAGGCAAGAGAGTCATGCTTTCATCAATCATTTTGTGAATGTGGAAAGCAGCTTTGTAGGAATAACCTGATAAAGTGTGTAATTGATTTACCCACTGTACCAAATGAAAACGCAGTCACTCAGGAAAACTGATTAGGGATTAGCAAAGGAACATGAGTTTCCTACTTGCCTTAGAAATAGTAAGTCAGACCCGTCCTGGCAGCCCGTTGCTGCACAGACGTGTCTCTGCAGCGCGAGCGTGGGCTGTGATCACCCACCGCTGCTGGGCACCTTCCTGCACCCGGCTCTTCCCTGCGCTGCAGAGCTCAAGTTCTGCTAGATCTGCCTGCACAGCAGTGGGAGGATTTTCCTAGTGCAGTTACTCAGAGCCATACAAATCCTAATGTCTTCACAGAGTGCAGGAGGCTAAAAAAAGAAAACATCTTTCGTGGCTTTCCCAAACCTGAGCTTGGAGCTCCTGTGCATCAGCCACCTCTGAGAGCTGCTGGTATTTGTGTCCCAGAGGGGCTGAAAGGATGTCCTGCCTTGCTTATCCCTCCAAGGTAGGGGAGATTACCTGCTTGTGGACTTTTATTTTTTTTGATGGAAAAGCCCTCAAAGGAATAGAGATTAAATTCTACTTTTACCCCTGGCTCCTATCACACCCAGCAGAGGAATGCACCTGACACAGGGAGAGCAGTGCTAAGTCCTGCCCTCCCCAGCCAGCCCCTGCAGAGCAACAGCCTAGAGACATCCCCCTTGTTTCAGAGCATCAGAGAGGCCACACCCAGCATCCGGATTCTCTCCCTCCCAGCAGTGATGCCTGCCTCCCTGTGTGACTTTTCCCGGAGCCCACTAGTTCCAACCCATTCCTTGGCACCCCAGGAATGCCCCATTCATTGAGCCTTGAGGAGGTGGGTTATCCAAACTGTTCCAGCCAGAATGACACCAGTGGTCCAAGCATGAGGACTAGCTGTCACTCACCATCCAGAGCAGGGATGAGGTGGGATCTTTGCTGTGCTCCAAGGTGGTGCTGGAGTTGGCTGACAGGGAGCTGTAGTGCTATGGGAGCAGCTTGACTGCTCCTGCTTGCCCCAGCCTGCTGATCCAGCCCCAGCTCAGCCCATGGGCTGCACGAGCATGGGCACATGCAGCTACCACAAAACAGAAACCAGCATCCACAGCAGGTCACTGAGGTCTTTAATAAAATATACAGTATGCATCCCATGCATAGATAGAAAATTAATTTACATGCTCCTAATTATTTGCATAATGCTTTTTCATTAATAGATGTAATTTACTCTTCACATTTTAATACATTTTGCTACTGGAATATTTATGGTGAGAAGGGGAAACTCCTTCTTTCATTCAAGTAACAGTGCAGTGGGAGCTGGTCAGAGCAGACAGCTGCTCACCAGTCCCAGCTCACAGCAAGACTAAGCACAGAGTGGACCACAAACTGTCAATACTGGAAGACTTGATGATGCCAGAAGCGTGAACACCCTCCTATCCCACACCACTGTTCCCTGGGGACCCTCCAAGTCTCACTGGGATTCAGAAAGGCTGGACCTGCACTGGCGTTGGTTTGGCTTTTTGTGCCCGTGGTCAGCAGATTGCCACAGGCACAGCCAGCACTGGCAACTGTGGCTGTGCTGGGACACCCAGCCAGGACAGCCAGCAGGAAACCCCACGATCCAGGTACCTGGGGTTATCCTGCAGCCACCAATGTGTTCTTGAACCGATTTAGGGATTGCAGGATGCAATTTCTCTTGCTCAGAACAGGCATTGCTGGATGTATTCCTCTGTGCACGATGGAGCTGCACAATTTCCAAACAGAGAACCATGGGGGCAAGGAAGAACTCCATAGGGAATTAATGCTGTGCTGGGAGCAGCCCCGAATGTGCTCAGGTGGGTTGGAGGTCCAGGCAGGAAGGGAGTCTGGTGCTCCAGGTGGACCTCCTTGCCTGGCTGTGAGGTGCTTGGTCACCAAGGAGCAGTGCAGGGACTCCTCTGCCCCAGCTCTCCCACGGGCATGGGGTGCTCCCTCTGGGCAGGGGGAAGGTGAGTGTATTGGCACCCAGGGAGCTCAGGTCCCTGGGAGGACAGCAAGGACACCCAGAGCAGTGTGACCACCTCTCCTCACAGCCCTCCTGCCCCTGCCTGGCCCTCAGGCAAGGAGGGAAGAGACAGAATGAAGCCAGGCTGGGCGCTGTGGCGAGGGAGTCCAGGGCATGTGCCAGGCCTGGCTGGCTTTGGTTATCTCTTCTACCCCATCACGGGCTGCTGTAGCCCCTGGACTCCCATGGCATTGAAGTGCCATGGAACGAAGGGCTTGTGGGGAGAGCCTCACTAGGGATGGCTCCTCAGTTCCCCCAGCTTGATCTCCTTCAGCTGCTCCTGCCTCAGACGTCCCTTTTGCCTGGTTATCCCTGGCTGGTGCCCCCTCTCCATGGACAGTGCTCCTGGCTGTGCCACACTCACAGCACAGCCCCAACCCCAGATCCCTGGGGATCCCAGCAGTGGCAGTGCAGGAGAGCAGGTAAACCCCAACTGCAGTGGGAGGAAGGTGAGGTCCAGTCGATCCCACAGTGGAGACTGAGGACAGTGGGGCTCACCCTGAGCTGACACCACCTCTCCTCCTATAGAGACTCATTTTCAGCTCCCTTTCCTTTATGGCTGGAGGGGCAGTTGAGCCTTTTGAGGCTGTTTCCAGCTGGGGGTAGGACAAGTCTGGGGCTGGATTTGATGGCAGAGGACCTGCAAGGGCAGCCAGGCTGGTCAGGGGCTGCCTCACCCTCGAGCTATTTAGCCTCACCCTGGACAACAACCAGCCTCATGGCAGAGGAAAACTGCCCTCCATTCAGCTGGGGCAGTGCCTGCTAAGGGGTCACATGCATCTCTTTTTTCTCCCTCCATTTTTGGCAGGACTTATGTCCAGCATCACAGCCCCCATTTGCAGCCATGGGGGAGCAGCATGAAGGCTGAAACACATCCAGAGAGACTGAACCGCTGCATCCCAGGGCCTTGAAGCAGCCAGCACCCACTGGACATCTCCAACCCCTCCTGTCCTTAGCAGGGCAGGGGTGATGCCAGCTGTGGTGCAAGACAGGGAGAGCAAAGCTCCTCTGCCATGTCCTGGTGCAGCAGCCGTGCCATTCTCGCTGTGAACAAGCAGGTCCCGTGTGCCCCAGTGCCACAGAGCGGTGGGTCAGGGGCTGGGGCGGGCACCAGGGGTCAGACCACGGCGGTCAGGGCTGCCTCTGTCCAGGGAGGTCTCGCTCAGAGCCTCCGAGTCTCGGTCACGGCTGGAGATGCTCTCCACCTCCTCGTGGTCCTTCTTCCCACTGTTCCTCACGGCCGCCTCCAGCGCCTTCTGCTTGCGGTAGAAGTGAGAGAACTTGTTGAAGATGATGGTGATGGGCAGTGCCACGACCAGGATGCCACCCAGGATGCAGCCTGAGGCAGCCAGCTTCCCTGCCACCGTGACGGGCACCACGTCACCGTAGCCCACGGTGGTCATGCTGACTGTGCCCCACCACCAGCATGCTGGGATGGTGTCAAAGCCAACATCTTCCTCCTTCTCAGCAGTGTAGGCCACTCCGGAGAAGACAGAGACTCCCACAGCCAGGTAGAGCAGCAGGATCCCCACCTCCCGGTAGCTGTGCTGGAAGGCAAAGCAGAGCAGTGGTGAGTGGGAGCCACCACACCCATCACAGCCAGGGCACTGTGATCTCACAATGCAAACATAGCCCTGCACACCTCTGTCGTGGTTCTCAGTGTCACTCTCCATCTCTGTGATGGGATGCCCCACTGTAGGGACAGGCTGGGACAGGTTGGGAGGTGTGTGGGTGACCCACACCTGGAGCAAGTAGTGCAGTCAGGAATCATTCCTGGCACCCACTGCACTCCACCAGCCTGCAAGTGCCAGGAGGGAACGCAAACCTGTGCTCCTCAGCCAGGGATGCCCAGCAGAGGCTGCTCCCCTGCCTTCAGCACTCGCTCTGACCTGATCTCTGTTAACAATACCTAGCACATTTTTCTTTTATCTTGGCGGGTCCCCAGAAACCATCTAATAGGCAGCCACTAAGAAGTTATTTGCATCTTCCCAAGTCACTGACAGTGCTCTCATGGAAGATGTGGCCTCTGCTGAGGCTCAGCTCAGTTCTCACTTGGGTCTTAGCCCCAGGCTCCCCAGGGACCCCACAGCCAGAGCCCCAGGGCCCTGGTCCTTCCTGTATCCCTATACCACTAACAGTCTCAGCATCCATGTAAACCCTCATTACACATGTGTAAGGCAGTTTTCTTGCAGAAACTATTGATTCTGAGATAATTACCTTCCCTTCAGATTTTGCTGCTCTTCCATGGAACACTCTAAGAGAACCTCAGACCTGACATAGATCCAAGCACCCCTGGTCATCTGGTCCATCCAGGGATCCATCCAGCGTCAGCATGGCCTGGTCTTAACACCCATCCAACAGGGTGTTACAATTCCCAGCTTGACGAGCCCTGGTCTGAGGAGTCTGGAAGCCCTGGTGGGAATGGAGTCATGGGACACCCCACCTCTGAGGTGGGCGTCAGGACCTGGGTGGACAGACTAATGGCAGAAGTGTGCAATGTTGAAGAAGCCATAATTTCACTGGTTTCAAACTAAAACCTTTATACCACAATCTGGCCTTGGATATTCTTAATATTTGAGCAAGGTACAAACCTGTGCCAAAAGCCCAGGAGGAAAGGGCAGTGGGCAGTTGCAGGACAAGGCAGCAAGTCATGCCAGGAAGAAGACTTCCAAGGGTCAGACTGCCACCACCATCCTCCCAGCATAGCTTGTCCAATCACTTTTTGACTGTCACAAGTGAATTTCTTGGATGTTTCTGCCCACTGACCTGCCAGGCTGCTCTTCATCTTTTCGGGAAAAGGAAGTAGAGCTTTGATCATGGGCATTTTTTCCCAGTCTCCTAACAGGCAGAGAATGCTTTATTGGAAACCACATAATGACTAAAGGATAACAACATGTGAGCAAAGCAAACAGCAGCAGATGTGGGACAAGGCTTCTGTGGTCAAGATAAGACCTAAGGGAGGTGGATTCATGTCAGGGAGCGAGGAAACTTTGTTTAGACGGCTGGCAAAAGCTGCTCAGTTAATGCCAGTAATACCGAGGGGAAATAACCTCCTCCTCCCTCTCCCACACCTGTGGCTGCAAATGCCCTAGAGCAGCTCCAAGGGAGGTCCTCAAGGAGGACAAACAGCTCAGAGCCACTGAGTTTCAAGGATATATCACTTGGCCATGAAAGACGTGCTCCTGGCTGGAGCTTAACAGCAGGTCTGTACAGCCCAGCTGGGCAGCAGCAGCACTGAATAACCTCATGCATTTTTAAAGATTATTGGTTCTGGCCCTGGGATGTGTTGGAGGGGAAAGGCGAAGGGCAACTCAGGCAGCTCAATAGCTCCTGCTGCTTCAATTTACAAGCAGGGTCAGGGCTTGCAGCACAAAGAAGGCTCCAGGAATCTCCTAGCTGATCCTCTGGCACTGGCTGCCACTTATTTGCAGCCATTTATCTGCAAAACTGCAATGTTTGCTCATTGACTGAGGGGTAAGGCAGCCGCAGCTGGGGTTCAGGGGGGATGCAGATTTAGTGGGGTTCAGGTGGGATCCAGGCTTAGCAAAAAGCCAGCCTTGGACGAGGTAATGCTGAGTAATACAGGATTCCAGCAGAAAGCACCCCCAGCAGCAGTCTCTCCAGGTTCCTGCCGAATGCAAATCCTTCCTCCAGTGCAGCACGAGACAGTTGGAATGGAAGAGTCCATTTGGAGCCTGGTCAGAGATACCAGTGTGGAGACTGAGCAGAGATGGCCCATGGTAGTGACAGCAGGGTGATGCATCTGCTGTCTAGGGTTGTGCACCTCTGGCTCTTCCTACAGACAGCAACTCCTGTAGATCCCTGTGGGTGCTGTAATTACCCAGGGCCCAACACCTACTGACTGCCATTGGAAGACAGACTCCAAACCCACACTTGTAGAGCTGCAATAGTGGTAATGGATGTCAAGCATGGCAGGGAGGGAGAGCTCAAATTAAACAGACCCTGGATCAGGCCTCAAGCAATCTGAGGATGGTTCAGGGCTCATGATACACAAATGGCAGAATTCCCTCTGCTAGTACTTTCGTGGCAGGGGAACAATCACTCAGCTTGCCAGAGCCATCGCTCCCACTTCCTGGCTGTTAACAGCCTTTACCACTCTGCTCCTGATTTCTGCTCTTGCAATAGGAAGTAAATTATGATTAACAAGACGTTGTAATTTATATGCCCAGTAAATCACAACGCCAAGCTGCTGCGTCAGATTTGTGTCTTCGCTCATCCCCATTTACAGCTGGCTCCGGAGTTCCCGGGAAGCAGCACTTTCCAGCACGTCACTGGGTGAATCAGCTGCCCAGCAGAAGCCAGAGCCAGGACGCTGCCGGCTCCCCGGACCTCATCTGCTGCTTAATTATATGCAGAAGAGCCCATCAGTCCCTGATCTGCCTGCAACGTGTTGTTCACACTCTGATGGAGCACAGACGGGTGTGAGTTCATTCAAATTTCACCAGTGGTTTTACACAGGTCTGTCACTTGTCAGGGCTCTTTCAAGGTGAGTGTTCAGAAGTCAGTAAGATGCAGGTAGGACTTCAGGCATCTTCATTTCAAACAACCCTCCCTGAATCCTGTTCTCATCAGGTTTTGAGGATGCCAGGAGTGTTTTGATGCCCTGTGTACTCTACAGGATTAGTGCTGGACTGGGCTGATCCTGCTTCACAGCAGAAGCTGGCAGAAGATGTTTGCTGCTGCCCATCCTCAACACCAGTCACACTCGAGGTTTGCTTTTCTCCATGACTCAGCCACGGGAATGGGTCCAACCCTGGCAGCTGAGTCCTGCCGATGCCAGGACACCCCATGCTGGCCCTGTCATTGCTGCAGCAGTGAAAATGGGGTGTCCCAGCCACTCATCCCTGTGACTGGCAGCAGCATCGGCAAATGCAGCTCTGTCCCATGCCAAGCAGCGGGAGGAGTGTGTCCCTTTGGTTGGATTTTAGGCTCTGACAGGAGGATTGCTTCCTTGGCCATTTGTTTGGCTGTTTGAAGAAGGGGGATGTACAGTGATATTTACACAAGCAAAGGCTGAAAAACCATTCTGGTTTGAACCTGGGCCTCAGGGGCAGACCTGAGGAGAGGAGCTGTTTCCCCTGGTTGCCACCCCTCCATGCTCAGCACAAGCCTCGTGTGTGGTGGGACATTGGGAATGCATGTCACTCTGCATCTTGGCAGGCTCAAGGATCAGTTTTAGGGTTCTTCTTGATGTGGTTGCCAAGAACCAGAGAAAATTAAAGGCTGAGTTTATTTGACCTCAGCACCAGGCTGGATTTTGTGCGTAATCACAGGAGGTGAGTTTCCTTTTCCCCAGATTTGGGCACATGGCCCTCAGCACAAGAAGGAGGGAACAGAGAGAGATGGTGAGGGAGAGCAGAACTACACCAGATGTGGAGGCTGGTCCATGCCACCCTGCTGAGCTGCAGTGATGGAATGGTGAGGATTTTGTGACAAATTTCAAGCTGCCTTTGGTCTAAAGAGGTGGGGAGTGCTGTGGAGGGGGTCTGGAGAAACACAGCCTTGGGGGGTGTTGTGGAGGATGTGGATCCTCTCATCAAACCTGTGGGGCTGCCACCTCTTGGCATGCCCGAATCCTGGTCCTTCACTGTCTCAGCATCTCCTCATCCAGCCCTTCCTCCTGAGGACAGTGTGGTCCTGGGACTAGCTTTCCCCAGCCCTACATGCTGAGTTTTCCATCACACTGGCAGGCAGCTGCTGGTAGTCCAGGCTTTGCTGAGGGCACAGGCTCTGCCTGGGGCTGGTTGTCCCAGGCCCTGCAGCTCACCCTTCACTTTTCTATTGCTGCTTTGTGCCACATATGGTTACCCATGTGCCAGTCCCAACCTCATTGTATCCTGGAGCATCCAAGTATCAGCTTACCTGGATTAGAATCTCTGTGTCTCCCTAGATAGGCACAGGTCAGCCAGCAACATGCCCTTAGGAGGTTCTCCCTTTTCCCAGACTAGGGACAGGAGCAGCACACACACTGGTGCTGGCACACCCTGCAGCTGATGGCTGTCCTGGTACCTGCTCAGCAGGTCACTCGCAGCCCAGCTAGGCACTGGCTCACTTCTGATGGGACATCCCCATCCACCCACACCTGGCTGAGTCCATTCCAATGCTGTGCAATGAGGCCTTCACACCAAAATGGGATGGCTAAGTCCCTGGAAGCACCAGTTCTGCATGGAGCAAAAGAAGGTGGATTTGTGTTCATGCTGAGTGTGTGTAAAAAGAGGGATTCATGCAGTGCTCCTCACACTTGTTTGCTTTAGCAGACACACCAACACCTCCCCAAGGAAGCTCACCAGGCACCACCCAGAGCTGGGAGCCCACTGGGAACAAGTACTTCCATATCTTATCTCTTTCTTATCCAGAGACTAAATGAGTAGATAAGGAGATAGAGAACCAGTTTACCTTCAAGGTGGCCCCCAGTGACCTCAGTCCAGTGGAGTGCCGAGCCAGCTTCAGCACTCTGAATATCCTCATGAGACGAAACACCTGCACGACCTTGCCCAGGTTGCCCAGCTCTGAGTCACTGCCCATGGTCACATCCACCAAGAGGGTGAAGTAGAAGGGCAACACCGAGACAATGTCAATAAGGTTCAGCGGATGCTTGAAGAACTTCCTGGGGTTGGGGGAGAGCAGGAGACGGGAAGACACTTCGAAGGTGAACCAGGAGATGCAGAAATACTCCAGCTTGTGCAGGATGGGTTCATCAAGCACATTGCCATTCTCATCCACTTCCTGGTACTCGGGCATGCTGTGGATGCACATGGTGGCTATGGAAACCAGCACCACGCTGATGGACACGAAGCTGAAGAGTTTGCTGGGGATGGAGTAGCCAGGGTTCTCCATGGTGAGCCAGAGCCGCTTGCGCACATTGCCACAGCGCAGCGTGCTGTACCGCAGCAGGTCATGGTTGATGTCAGAGATCTCATCAGGGGATGTGTCCACACTGCTGACCTCACTCTCCTCATCCCAGTTGTGGTGCCTGCTCTCCAGCTTGCGTTCATGGTAGCGGTAACTGCAGCAGGAGTCCAGAAAGAATTCGTTGATGCCCCAGTACTCGATCTCCTGGCAGAAGGAGAAGACGCACAGCTCCTCCATGACGTGCAGCTTGCCTGTCTGGTAAAAGTGGAGGACATAGAGGAAGAATCCGGGGTTTCTGTCAAAGTAGAACTCCCTGGCGCTCACATCGTAGTCATCGCAGAGCTGCAGGATGGACTCCTCAGAGTCGCAGGAGAGCAGGCGCCCCAGGCGGGTGTCAGGGAACTTGGAGAGGGCGCTGGAGCTGAGCCGCCTCCTCAGACCCCCCACGTTGATGTTGATAACGTCCTCCTCAAAACTGGGACCCCAGTAATTTAAGGTCTTGTTGACCATGATCAGCAGAGCAGGAGCTGGTTCCACCTGTGGATGAAACAGCAGGGCTGAAGGGGACACAGGGTTCCCCTCCCAATCTGAGTGCTCCTGGGTGAGGTGAGGCCAGAAGCACCCTGGGGAATGAGAAGGGATGTTTGAATTTTGAAAAGTGAGGACCAAGCAGAGGGGAGGGCAGAGAAACAACTTTAGACAGTTGTTCCTCTGTGGTATGGAAGCTAAAAAAAACCCACATGCCAATGACTTTTCCAGGTGAAACTTCTCCTTGCTTTTTTTACCTCTAAAGTGTCTCCCTTTGCAGGTCGCTAATGGCCTAAAGAAGGCAGTTTACTGCACCTCCACCACCTCATCCATGGGGCTCTCCTTGTTCAAACAGTAATTAGTCACTGAAGAGAGGATTTATCCCCCAAAGAGCATCCCTGAGGAAAAATTAGATTTCATCAAATCACCGCTGCTGTGATTCTGCCAAAGTGCTTTGTAGACCCACTACCTACGCTGCTAATTAGACCTGGTCAAAGAGTCCTTAGATGGTGCAATCCTCCCAGCAGCACAGGCAGTTTTGCCAAAATCAAAGTATTGTCACAGAAGGTGTCAGTTTCAGGGAGAATTTCAGAGGAAGAAGTGTCAAAACAATTCAGTTGCCTGTTTAGTTTCCTCTTGTGTGTTCTGTCATTTAAAATATTAATATTATTTTTATAATGTTGAAACTTAACAAAAGCATAATTCAGAATCATCGATGAACGAATAAAAATCTCTATGTCAGTGGGGAAATAAAACCCCAAACTTTTGACTTCTGTTGTGTTTTAGGAATTTATAAGTCTCAGGGAGCTGGGCTTTTCTGTGCAGCACAAATTCCATTTTCTAATGAGAAGCAGTTAAAGCATAAAGTAAGAAAAACATTCCCACACTTTCAGATGTATTTACCCGTCTTGAGCAGAAGCAAAAAAAGGCAAATAAAAGGTTTGCAATCTTTCTGCATCACCTTGAAATCAGATTTTTTTTCAGCTCCCTTATTCATTGAAACACCTGAGGATGCACAGAGCAGCCCTGTACTCATGGGGTCCCCCTGGTCTTAGCATGGGGTGGTGGGTGTTGAGGGACACTGCTTTGTTCTCTTGGTTGAGGAATTACATTTCTCCTGTCTTATGTCACCCACAGAATTTTTCAAACTTTTAGAGACAGGTAACAGAGTAGTGGTTAAACCCCAGAGGTTTGTTTTTAAGCTGAGCAGGGCTGTGGGTGCAGCAAAGGCCACATTTGTGTGAAATAGCCTGGCAAAGGCATCTGCTAATTCCGCTGCACCTCCCAGCCAGGGCTCCTTAAAGACACAGCTTTGCACAATGCCAGCCCTTCCATCACACCATGTCTGGAGGAGGCAACCCGCTCTGATAAACCTCAGAGCTTAATGGACTCATTGTCTTGCCTTCAAAGGAAAGGAAAGAAAGAGAAGGATCAACTCTTTTAATGCTTAAGAAGAAAGCCAGGGAGAAAAAGGGGTGTAAACACTTCTTTTCAGGGATAAATTGGAATTTCAGTGACAGATTAGCTTTTCCAGAGAAGACATCACACAGCCCATCTGTAGGGTGTGGATGACTAATCCAGGTTCCTTCCAGAAGGATGCTCATGTATTCAGGCTACAAACACACACAGACGGGGGCCCTGGAGGCCCGTCTGTGGGATCCAGCTTGTCCCAAAACCATCCTCACACTCTCTTCCCATTCTCCCTATAGCGCAGCCACTCTGGGAACTCAGGCCAAATGCCATCAGAATCAAAGGCCAGGTGGTTTTGGGGATGGGCTGAAGCACAGGACAGCCCAGGACAGCAGGACAAGCCTGAAGCGATGCTGCAGTTCAGCCAGACCCTCCCTGCTGCACAGCTGTGGCTCTGGGTGAGACGTGCCAAACCCTGAGAGTCAGGAGGGAACCGGCTCTCACCTCTTTCCCAGCTCAATATAAGAAGGTGTATGTCAGAACCCTGCAAGCCTTGGTACCCCAAGGAAATCACTCCATCCCTCCTGTGCTAGAAACAGAGCGAGGAGAAGGGTCACGAACTGCTAGAGATGCTCTTTTCTGATGTTCGCTTCTGAATAGAACAAATTATTTCTGCCCACATACACCTTTCATCTAGGAATCTAAAGCAGCAATTAATAGTTCTATAACACTCTTGCCTACTTGTTTCATGACCAGCTAAGCTCAGCTTTAGAACAATACTGGGGTTTGAACTGAGACCTGGTGTGATCTCCCCTGTTGGATCATCAAACCACGCGCCCCACTCACACTTGCAGGGGGATCAGCTAGGAAACAGAAGCTTACTTTAGGAAGGTTGGGTCATTTTTGATTTTAAAGCACAACGGACAGAGAATACAGATGTGTCTGCCTGGGATAAAGTGAATTTGCAAAATCTTCCTTTAGTTAACCCAAAATTTCCATGAATTACTGAGAAAATGGATCAGATAAAGCCAGTTTCTTTCTGATCAATGTTGAAATATATTATAAGCTATTTTGAGACCACCATCAGAATTGCACAAGCCCAGTGTGAGGTGGATGTTGGGCATTCAATTGAGTATCTATGTTGTGGAGGAAAAAAATGCCTGATACATGCATTTATGACAGTAAAAAAGATATAAAAACAGATCAAGCATATCTATAAGAAATGCTAGAAGAGTTTCCCTTGACAACATATTTTTTTCCTCAAAGGTTTTCAAATGGAAGTTATGTATATTTATTCTACCTGTCAGAGGAGACTCAAGGGAGTGGGAAGGAAGGTGCTAACAGACATTCAAGAGAGGAGGCAGCAAGTGGAGCGAGTATTGCACACAGGGTCTTTTCCAGCCACGTACAATAGGTTTAGATTAACAGTCCAAATAAAAAACCCTGTACTTACAGCTCAGTGAGGCTTCCCAGCAGGGAGTCGTGTGGCTTGTCTCAAAGGAGCCATTAGAAATGCGTAGAGGAGGAGGAATCCTTTATCCTAAATGCCCTGTCACCCCGGGCTTGTGACTCTGCACGTCCCAGGTATGCAAGGGTGGTAGCTGTAAACCACTGAGGAGATCCTGTGTGGGACGTCCATGGGGCTGAGGTAGGGTCGGGGGTCCCCCCCACAGGGTACCTGAGTGGGCCAGTGGGGCTGGGTGACCTCCCAGCTCCTGCAGGGTGGTGTCCCCATGCGCTGGGTCATCCAAAATTGCCCTTGCAGAGCCCCATCCCCATCTCTGAGCGTCCCTGTGCATGCACATCGGCCCGAAGATGCTCAAGACCAAGCTCTGCCTTAGGCGGTGTGGGGTTTGCCAGGAGGGCAGTGGGAGGAATGAATGGGGGATTCCCACTACTGGTTGCTCCCTGCAAGTAGAGCATAAGGTGCTGCTGCATGATGTGAGGCCACTAAAATGCCCAGGGCTGGAGATGACGGGGGGAACTCCCAGCTCGCCTCGGGGTGCAGGAGGGGGTAATTACCAACAGCTCGGCTGTTTGCTGCCAGCGGGGCAGCCCAACGTCGGCTGCAGATGATCCTTGCCCTGTGCCAGTCTCCGCTCCCAGCTCTCACGAAACGGGTGCACAGCTCCCCAGAGGGACCCCCGCACCATGCTCCGTTCCGTGGGGAGGGAGAGATCAGCTCCAGGGAGAGGGAGTCCCCTACACCCGTCCGCAGAGGGACGTGGAGTGTCCCTGCGCCCTGGTTCCCAGCAGCATCCCGGGTTGTGGGTGCTGGCACGGCGGCTCCCTGCTTACCCTAGGATGTCAGTGTCTCGCTTCCCCTTATCCCTGCATGCCGATGCTTAGGTTGCTCTCTCACCCCGGGATGCCGGTGGTCCGGGTCCCCGACGCGCCCCAGGGCGCTGATCCCTTCAATGCCCGGGGATGTCGGTACCCCAGGCTCCCGGGATGCCGATGCCCCCGTCCCTGTGTTACCGATCTCACGGTCCTCGCCGCGCCCCGGGATGCCGGTGCCGCGGGTCCCCGCGATGTCGGCGCCTGCAGCTCCG
>JAOXXN010000252.1:5480056-5490073 GCA_026770055.1 Myrmophylax atrothorax | reverse complement strand
AAGGGGGGGGGGGGAAGGGAATTCCTATCTGCGGTGATATGAAGCAAACAGCATTTATTTTTATGGCAATTAGGGATGGCTAAGCATCCCTGGAAGCTGCAAGATAAACATGCCCATCTTTGTCTGCTCCAGGCAGCTGCAAGCCCGGCTGATAGTGGGTGCTGAGCCCCAGCAGGGAGCAGCCCACAGGGTGGAAGGAGGGCTGGCTCCCACGTGGGGTTTTCTCCGCCTGTCACTGACATACGGTGATCAGGGTGAATTTTCTTTTCCCTTCTGAAAATAGTTCTCATCCAGCCATTTCTTAGGGAGGGAGCCATGCCTGTCGCTGCAAGGGCACCCACTCCATCCGGCACTTTGTGTCTGCACCAGAGCCCCATTTATGCTCTGCCATAGATGAGACCTGAGCCCTGTCCTCCAAAATCAGCTCTCCCAGCACATAAAGGTTTGCTGAGTGCCTGCAGGCCCTGTGAAGGAGCTGTAGTTTGAGTGGGAAGCAAGGTAGGGATTTGGCCTCAGGCTGGAGGGCTCACCCTGGGAAGAGGCTGTGGAGACATGGAGGGGAGACACCTCCATATCTCCTGCTGCACCTCAAAGCCCTGGTTGGAGGCAGCTGCAGAAGAGGGAAGTTCACCTCCCAGGCTGCAGAGGCCTTGTGCAGGTTTGTGCTGGCATCACAGAATCCTCCAGAGGGGACTTGGCTGCAGCATCAATGGCACCTGAGGTGAATTTTCCCTTTTCTGCACGAACTCGGAGGGGAAAATCCTGTGTCTGCCATGAGCTGACCGGAGCTTGTTGGCCTGCCTTCACGCTGACACTGGCAAGCTGTGGCAGGAAAGGGAGACTCCCATTTTAAGGCTCTTCCCAGCAAATTGAGGTGTAACAGCCCTTCCTTGGCACAGCTGGGTTTGCAACTGCCCTGGGAGGGCACAGCTCCCCGCGGCACAGGCCAGCCCAGTGCCCCTGCCGCCACTCCAGAGCTAACTGGCAGTGATGTGGAGATGGGAACAAGCACAAAATCAGGTCAGCTGGAAACGACTCGCCATCTCTTCCTTTCATGTCTCCCCCCATCTTCCTCTCTTCAGGAAGGGAGGCCTCTGCCCGCCGAAGCCCAGGGCGGATTATGTCAATAACCACATGGCAAATCCTCCACGCGAGGATGGGGGACAAAACCTCTTGCTGTGGTCTCTTTTGCAGTCTGGAAGTGAATTGCAGAGGCAGGGTGAGGCTGAAGCCAGCAGCCATTTCAGTGCTGCAGTGAGTCATCCCGAAAGGCGCTCAGCTTGTGGCAGCTCCCTTCCTTTCTTCTTTCTGCTTTTTTTTTTTTAATAGCTGATGTAGCAATAAACTTAAAAATAGTGAAAAATATATATGAATATAGCATGTCTGCAGAGCTCCTTTAATTAAAGGAAAAATCTTCAAGCACTTTTCAGCCCCTTGGGTATCTCTTGTGAAAGGCCAGAGCCGCTGGGTACCTGCCACGTGGGAGGGTGGGATAGAGCAGTGCACCTGCAAGTGCAGGGGGGGTCCATGGAGCCAGCGGCTCACAGGGGCTGATTAATGCCGGGGACATGAGCACAAAGCATTTCACAAATAGACCTTTCCAGAGGGAAAGAGCTATATTAGGGCAGATGCAAAAGCCTGGTCTTGTGTTTCTCAATGGCAAAGACTTAATACTAAATACATGGGCTTTCCCTAGTACTCCTTTTTCCTGGTGGTTTCTGAGCTCACTGGTGTGTTTGTGCCCCAAGCTCTGGGAGGGGATTGCTTCAGCCAGAGGGGTTTGGGCTTCTCGTGCCATTTGCTACTCCCATTCCTGTGCCATGAGCTGTTCCCATTCCCATGTCTCTCCCTGGAGCCAGCCCATGGGGTGATGGGGAGAGAAAGCCAAGCTGTCATGGCATCATCCTCCAAGCAGGAGGAGGAGGAGTGGGAACCAAACTCAGGGAATTCCATCCCTTCAACACCCATCTTCCTCTCAGAGCCACAGGGTGTCTGTGGGTGCTGCTGACAGGAGGGTATCAGCCTGCTCCATGCTGGAAATTATTTAACCAGCCTCATTCAGTCTCTGGAGCCCTTGGATACACCTGCACATCCAATCCTCTGCAGTAAGGTGACTTGCTGCTCTCCATCTGCAGCAGGCATAGGACAGGCTTGTGGTGTATGACCTGCAACAGCCCATGCCTCTGACCACCTGGAACTCTCCTGGACTGGAGTTTTACTGAGCCCACTGGGTGCCTGAGCTAGGAAAGATTAATGAACATTCACTGAACTTGCTGAAGACCATGGGTTGCAGTTGGACTCTGAAGCTGTAACTGGAAACATGAGGAAATCTGGAGAGTCACACCACAGTGGTGGCTATTTTTTATATAGATGGAGACCCTCTGGAGAGGGAGCAGGGAGATGCTGCAGTGTAAGCTCAGGCACTTCAAGGCAGTGATTTACTATCTGAAGGATTCCCACGTGCCTTAAGCATATGCACTGCCTCTATCTTGCAGCAACTTGCAATCTCCAAGTGCTGCACCCCTTCCCTCCACTCCCTCTGCCCTGGGTTGTTTCACGGTCCTCCAGCACCCAGGACACACCCCCAAAATTGAATTCAACAAAAATAAGAGCCATTCCCAAGCTCATCATTAACCTGCTGGAGCATCTCAGGCCAGGGCTTCCCATGGGCCAGGCAGACCTCTCCAGACCATTTCCAGCAGGGCTAGGTGCTGTCAGAAGGGCAGCATGGTATCAGAGAAGAGGTTAATAGCAGGACATGCTCTGTTCCCTGACACCCAGCTTTGGTGCCAGAGTCAGCCTAGGCACATTTAATATACCAGTACAGAGAAAGCCACAAAACCCAATCATCACACCCACATTTCCACAGGAGGCATGGGCTCACTTCTTGCTTTCTCTGCCAGGAGAGAGACAGGTGAAGATGGAGCATGACTTTAATTGTAATTAAATTTTACAGTATTGCGGGTCAAATCACATGGTTAACCAAGAGTGCAGCTGAGCTTTGACTCTCCACAGTCTTGTTTAGTGCAGACACTTGCCCTGCATTTGTCTTTTGATAGATGTGCCCAGCCATGGCCGTGGAGGGAGGGAGTGGTGGCCTCTGATTCCTGCTGGCATGGCCAGGCAGGATGGACCAGTAATAAAGGAAGTAAGGATAAAGGGACATGCCATTTCCTGAAACTGATCTGATCCTGTGGATAATTTCATCACACAGGAAACCCAGGTGAGGGCCTGGCACTGGTGGAAGCTGGGCAGCAAACCTGCCCCAAGTCTTTTCTTCTCTACCAGAGATGGGGAGAGAGGGTGGCTGATGGGTTTGAAGTCCTTCAGTCCCTGCCCAGCTATGATGGCACAGCTGGAAATTTCAAGCAAAATCTGGTGAGTTATCACTACTCTTGTTTTGCAGGTGGAAGTACCCTGGTGGTTTGAGGCTCTGGGTGAGCTCCCAGCTCCCATTCCAGCTCTGCCTCCAGCTGCCTCTGTGCTGGCAGGGATGTGGTGCAGGAGCAGCTACAGTTGGAGATGCATGTGTGCAGGGAAGGGGCCACTTTTCTCTGCAAAGATGCTGACTTTTGGGATCTCTGCAGAAGGTTCAAACTGTGCTGGTGGTGGTGAGAGGGCCCCGGTGTCAGAGGGTCTTCATGTCTTGATGCTCTGAGGGATGCCAGGGAACTCACTTGTTTCCTCCATCCCATCTCTGCCTTTCCCTCCTGTAGATTTCATCCCTGCATGGGCAGACAAGAAGGAGGCTGATGAAGCTTCAGCATCTGTGATTCTCCCTTTGAGATGCTGGAATGCTGGAAAGTGGGGTGATATTCCACCCCAGGGCTGCAGGGTGGCTTTGGGGCCCAGGCTGGCACAGGAACCCCTCACTCCCCCAGGTGCCCTTGGCAGCAGCTCAGCCCTGCTGTGGTTCAGGGCTGGTGACTCGCTGCCAGCACTGGAAAGGCTGCAGAGCCACAGCGGGGGGGAGCAGGGGTGTCTGACGGTTCCTCGACCTCCTGATAGATATTTCTCTGCTGCTGCATGGAGAATCACTGCTGCCTCAATGTCAGAGCCCAGATTTGCAATGCTGGCTATGGATTTTTCCCTGACATCCAGGCAGCCTGGCTGCTTGTCATCATATTTTTGTAGTTTTGAGACTTTTTACCAGGAATCTTTGGGGAAGCAGCAGAGGAGAAGCCAAAGATGCAGAATGAAGGTGGATAAGAGCTCGCTGGCTGAGTCTGGATGGCTGGGAGAGGCATGGGCACTTGCTCCTGCAAAATGCACACAGGATTCCACATTTCATCACCTCCTTCCACCAACTGCCATGTTGAGGGCACCCCTCATTCTTTCATTGATCCGCAGAGTTGAGCTTGTTTTTTTAGGGAGATTTAGGTATCAATAGGGAGCACACCTACCTTCTTTCCAAAGTCTTGGAGCAATGGAAGAAGGATTTGTATCTCAAGAAGACGCCTTTTGCTTGGCCCTGTGCTGGGATGCAGCGTGGGATCCAGGCAGAAGCCCGGTTTGCCTGGGCACTGGAAGGAGCCTCCTGATGACATCCTGGGAAAACATCTTTTTATTTTTATAAGCCATAGTGCACAGAGGCAGGGAGTCAGTACAAGAGTTCCAAGCACGGGCCCAGCACTGTGTTGGGCACCAGGACTCCTGTGGAAAGAAGTCATGCATCTCAGGGTGCTCGGAGCAGCAGCCGCCTGCCCTGGGCTCATTAACATGATCGAGTCACAGGAGCTCCTGAAACAGAAAGATGTTTGGGCAATGCTCTGCTGCTTCTTTAAGTCTCTGCTGGGTCAGGCTCTAATCATGCTGGGACCAGGGTGTTCCTCTGATTAGCATCATATCTCTCATTTGTGCCTTGAAGGTCCAGACCTTTCCGTTTGCCTGGCTGTGCAGGAATGCAACACGGCAGTTCACGGTGCTGTGCTGCCTTTGCCCATCTCTCCCTGATTAATGTGAAACCCAGTCTCATGAATCATTCATGAAGCTTTATTTAGTATAATGATTTCTGACATCCAGTGCCTGGGAATAGCATTTTGGGACAGACCGTTTGCGACCAGTGAACTCCAGAAATAATGAGCTGACGTTTATCCCATCTGAACGGGGAACATACAGGAGGGGAGGGAGGTGGGGCGAAGCAGCCGTGCCTCCTTCCGAGGGAATCACAGGTTGCTCTCTAATTAGCCAAAAGTGTAAAAGCTAAATATTGACATCGTGTTGCAGTTCCCAGTGTCTTGCGATCACATTGCATGTTATTAACCTACATAGTGTCAGGGAAGGAGCATCTGTGTGCGCCTTGGCACAGGCAGGGCTGAAGAGGCAGGAGTTCCCCTGTGCAACGCTGCTGGTGGGACCTGAAGGAGCTGGGAAATGGCTTCCCCTCTGCAGCTGGAGCTGGGTAGTGGCAGGAGCTCGTTGGGCTGCTCTATA
The DNA here is from genome assembly GCA_026770055.1 of Myrmophylax atrothorax. NCBI lineage: Eukaryota > Metazoa > Chordata > Aves > Passeriformes > Thamnophilidae > Myrmophylax > Myrmophylax atrothorax. The sequence goes on along the minus strand of JAOXXN010000252.1, from coordinate 5,484,640 downwards.
GTGTAAATAGCCCACCCTTCTCTATCACATTTTGCTGTAGGGAGGCACTGGTTTCAGCTGGGAGGGGCTCTCTGCAGGTGAGTGGCTCCATTTGGGAGGGCATGCACAGGTACCCTTGTGCCTGTGCTGGTGGATTTGGGTGGTGACTGTGAGTTTGTGGCCCTGAGCACTTATGTGGACTCTGAGCTGGGATCTGCACCGCAGATTTGTGAGTGAGCAGGGGCTGATGAGGGTCCAGTGCCTATGGGAGATGCTTTGCTCTCTGCAAACTGCTTTGTGCAAGTCTCCAAGTGCTTTGCCAGCCTTTGACAGAGCTGTTATTTGTGGAACATCCCAGCTGTTTGGCTGAATGCAGTCATCAGCCTCTCTGAGGGACTGCAGAGGGAGAGCCACAGCCCTTCCCATCCCTCCCAGAGATGGCGCTACGGAGAAGGCAGGGTCGATAGAGCAGTGCTGCCCTGCCTGTGCCACGGGCAGTCTCCTGCTGAGCTCTCACATGTGCCTCCATGCAGTGTGGCTAACTGCTGAAGGGAGAGGATTCTGACTCCTTTTCTCCCTTTCTGCACAGGGACAAGGACTGCTGGCATGCAGGGATCTCCCTCAGCTACAGGGTGCTGTCAGTGCCTCATCTTTTTTGCCTTCCTTTTGGCTCCCGGGCTCAGGGAAGACCTGTCAGCATCTGACAGGCTTCCTGGGTGTGCAACCGTGTGCAGCTGCAGCAGAGAGCAGCCTGCTGAGGATTCCTGGTGGGATGAAGGGGAGGATGGAGCCAAATGCTTCAGCACAGCTCTGCTGCCTCTTGGCTGTCGTGGGTCACACAGAGCCGTTCTGCGCCAGACTGAAGACCTTTATCACAAGCAGCTTGTGAGATTTGGCAGCACTTTAGGCCGGAGAAAAATCACAGCAGGCTGCTCTAACATCCCTCAGCCATGGTCCCTTCTGTCAGACTCACCCCTGTGCTGGGGTTCCCCATCTCATGGGGACGGCATACAGTGGACGGCTGGGATGATGTGCCAGAGCAGGGCAAAAGGAACAGCTTCAACCCTGGCTCAAAGGATTCCAGGTGGCAGACACAGCCTCCCTCCTTCCACTGTGCAATCCCAGTATGTGGCTCCCCCTCTGCCCTCCCAGCATGGCAGGAGGTAGTGTTCTGTGTTATCCCTCACTGGGGAGGCTGGGCGGGCATTGGAAAAGGTTACTGGTGTATCCCTGCCAAGTGAGCCAAGGAAAAAGGCATCCCATGTGTCTTCAGAAAGTAAACGCTGGAGGGCATCAGCTGATGTGAGACAGCTCTGGCCCTGACCACCCTCTCCCTGCCGCTGGAGGGTGTCTTGGTCCAGGTGAGAAGCTGAGTTTATATAAATCATCCCACAGAAGAAAGCACACAGTGAATTCATACATCTGTTGACCTTCAGCAGTGTGAGGATGGTTTATTTTTCTGCAGAGGAGTATATTTATTTGTTTTATTGTGGGAAGCAGAATGATATTGACTCTTTTTCCCACCTGGAATACTGCTGCTCCTCAGCAGGAATGCTGAAGGCTGTGTGTAGCACATGACCATGAGCTGAGTGGATCCACTCAGCCCGGGGCACCTTCCCCTCTGGAACTGATGTGATTGCTGCATCCTGCTGGGGCTACAGCTTTCCACTCCTGGGCTAGGCCAGCTAAATAACCCTCCTTTTTCAAAGGTTGTCAAAGCTGTAGTAATTCTTATTAGGCTGGTTTGAATCATCTCTTGAAAAGGTCTCACATCACTCTTGAGCACCAAACTGTTCTGTATTCAGACCCCAGCTGCCCAGTCTCCTGAGCCAGAGCATGACATATGCAGGGAGAGGCTCCAAGAAAACATTGAAGATTTTCTGCTGTGCTCCAGGTGAAACCTGACTTCTCCATCCTCTGCCCTGCCTACATTTCAGAGTGGAACAAAGTACATTGCGTGGAGCAAAGCCTGCCCCTGTGATGCTGATGGACCTGTGGAGAGACACTCTGGATTCCACCCTGGGACACTGGGGAGCATTGGATGTTTCCTTTGGGAATTGTCCAAGAGTGACTGGCACCAAAACCCTTGTTTTGAGGGAACATGGAGTAAGCCAGACCTGCTGCACACTGAAGGAGCTGCAGGTTCCCCGCCCTGCTGCGGTGCTGCTGCTGCTGTTGCTGCTGTGACATGCCATGACGCATGTTTTTAACTCAAAGCTGCATCCTTGAGCACAGCCTTTGACCATATTCCCAGCACCAGACCTGATGGGCTTGTCTCATGAGGTCCCACAGTCCCGAGCTGTGGTAAGCCCACAGGCAAAGAAGGTGAGCCTCTCCATCTCCAGGCTGCTCTAGCCTTGGAGAAGCAGGCAATGGGGGAAGAATCAGCATGGAAACATTTCTCTGGCTCAGGACACGCTGCTTTTCTTGCTGTTTTGCTTGCACTACATAGGATACAGCGGGAAATTCCCTTCCTCCCCAGAGACCTGAATCCAAACGGTTCAGCCAAAGCACACTGCCAGGAGCTTAGCACAACCAGTGGTTCTGTCCTCTGTGTGTTTTGGTGCACTGCCCAGCCCTGCTCAGGCAGATGCTGCTGCATGGGGGCATACAGGTTAGGCTAATCCAGTTCTGGGTACAGCTGGTGGTAGCTGGAAACGCTGTGCACAGAGGTAGATGTGCCTGAGGAGAGGAGGGCAGAGGATTTTTTTGATGCAGCTGCAGGTGGAGGTGCAGTTGGTGCATTGCCTTGGGGATTTCTGACTTACAGGTCTCCAAAACAGAAAGCAGCAGGACTGAGACAGACGAGATGTACCCAGAGCATCCTCCAGTCCCAAAGCCACCTGCTCCTCCTTCCTGGGCCACCAGTGACAGTGGTGCTGACTCAGAGCAGGAAGAGGGACCCCTCCAGGCAGTCACATGGAGACCTGGAGGTCCCAAGAAGCAGATCTTGGGAGGATAAGCCCCTCCTGCCTTACCCTTGTCTCTGCACAGGAGCTGCTGCTCTGGCGTGGCATCCAGCGGGCTATGCGGGACCAGCTGAGAGGCACCCCACGCCTGGAGTTCTGTGCTTAATCAAACCAATTAGCAATTTAATCTTGTTAACAAACCAAGATAATTGCAGCATTATCAAATTAGCCAGCTGTATGGAAATGCCTGCTTAATAGCTGATAATATCTGGTCCTGATGGGGGAGGAGGGCTGTGATTTGTGACTAATGACCGCGGGAGGTGTAATCAGGCTGCTCTGCACTGGCTGCCTCCAGCCCCACGGTGTGGGGATAGCTGAGAAGGTGCTGGGGCTCTGCCCCTCTCACCTCATGGCTTGTGTGGCACAGCATTCCCCACGCCAGAGGGCTGGTCTGGTATCTGGGATAGTTTTCCCCCAGATGGACACTGCACTGGAAAAAAGCAATGTCTGATTTTACACTGAATTTGGCTGATGAGTTCCCAGCTCTTGTTCTGCCTGTCCCTGCTGATCACTTGGCATTTCTGACCTTTCTAGCACTCCATAAGCTCTCCAGTTATCTCTGCCCTCCTGTGACCAGGCTAAGCAGAGAGGTAGTTTGTCACCATAGGACTTCCTCCTTCTCAGTCACTGGATAATTTCTGAGTCTTTGTCTCCCTCCAGTTCCTCCATAAGGGTGACCATAGAAGGACTCACCCCAGCAGATGCTCTCCCCAGTCTTGGCCAGGGATCCTCCAGTGTTTGCCTTGAACCACGCTAGGTTCCCACAGCCAGAGGCTTCATCCTGCTGTATTTGGGTGGTTTAAATATATGGCCAGTTTATGCTGATCTCCAGATCGGCTCGCTCATGCCTGAAAGTAGGATCATTAGCTCATCCCTTACACAGCAGCAGCTCCTCTCTGTTCTCTCCAGTATGTGCACACAGACCAGGCTCATCTCCCACATTGGGCGGGGTCTGCTTGTGGAGATTGAGACATGCAAGCCTGGCATCAGCCATGGTTTGGGCAGGGTTGGCAGGCACCATTTGAGCATCAGCACAGGTTGGGTGATGCTCTGCCCCTGATGCACATGGTGTAAGTGCCTTGGCTCTGCTGTTGCACTGGGCAAAGGCTGGCAGGTCCCTCAGGCTGCACACTCTCTCTCCAGATGATATTTCTTGGCATTTCCTGAATTTTTGTCCCTGGCACTCAGCTGTACAAAAATTACAAGAACCCCTTGGAGCTGTGATTTTGTTGTCCTGGCTTGAGGCTTTCCCAGGCAAGTTTCCTCAGCTGAGTTTTTCCCACCAGCTCAGGTTCAGTGAGGAGTTAGCACCACTTGGCTCTGGGTCTATATAACCCCTCTCCTCTGCCCTCTAGATGTCTCCCAAAGCGGGTACTCCCAGGGAGGCTTTGCCTCCTGTATTCCCCAGTCCCCTTCCATAGCCCTGCCCAGCTTGAGGAGTGTCTGTGGTACACACTGCTGTCCAGGGCCCCCCATAGGCTGTCCGGAGCATCCCCTAAAGCATCCTGTAATGTTTTATTCCAGCCCCTTCCCATTGCCCCCTCCTCCTGGGGTTTGTATGCCCCTGGATGGATTTTCTCCCCCAAGGCAGCCCCTAACCACACTGCAAGGGTGTAGCCAGAATGTTTTCATCCTC
>JAOXXN010000252.1:5451093-5475829 GCA_026770055.1 Myrmophylax atrothorax | reverse complement strand
GAGCTGCTCCCCATCCTCTGCTTTGGGTGGAAGGAGGAGCCTGCATGCCCAATCTGCCTCCTGCACACCCACCCCCAGTGGGACCCCATGGGGGAGCATCCCTCTGTGGCACATCTCCCCCCAGCCCCCCGGTCCTGCCCACAGGTGCCTACTGCCTGTCCGTCTCTGACTTCGACAACGCCAAGGGGCTGAATGTGAAGCACTACAAGATCCGCAAGCTGGACAGTGGCGGCTTCTACATCACCTCCCGCACCCAGTTCAACAGCCTGCAGCAGCTGGTGGCCTACTACTCCAGTGAGTAGCTGTGTGGGGTCCCCTTGGCATCTGGGTGGCACCCAGGGTGCTGTGCCTGTCCTGGCTGCAGGGTGGGCGCTGCTGGGAAGCCAGTAGAGGGCTGGAGAACCCCAGAGCAGTTGTGTGGAACCCTGGTGAAAAGCTGCCTTGGTTTTAGGGCAGAGGGTGAGGGTTTGGGTATGTGTCCCTGAGGTGCTTGCAGGGAAGATGTGGGGTAAAAACATCATTTGCCAAAAAGCCCAGGTGTCACCTTGCTGCTGTCCCCTCCTGTGCTAGAACACGCCGATGGCTTGTGCCACCGTCTCACCAACGTCTGCCCCACATCCAAGCCCCAGACCCAAGGCCTTGCCAAGGATGCTTGGGAAATCCCCCGGGAATCACTGCGGCTGGAGGTCAAGCTGGGACAGGGCTGCTTCGGAGAGGTGTGGATGGGTAAGGACCATTCCCTCCCTGCTGTCCCCTCCATGTTATCACCCACATGCCATCCCCAGCCATCTCCAGGTGCCTGGAGCCTGCAGTGGGGGGTGGGAGCTGGTGAGGGACATGCCCCCTGTCCCATACATAACATGTGTCCTGAGCAGCGTGTTCTATGCCACAGGGACCTGGAATGGCACCACCCGGGTGGCCATCAAGACTCTGAAGCCTGGCACCATGTCCCCAGAGGCCTTCCTGCAGGAAGCTCAGGTCATGAAGAAGCTCCGGCATGAGAAACTGGTTCAGCTCTATGCTGTGGTTTCGGAGGAGCCCATTTACATTGTCACTGAGTACATGAGCAAGGGTGAGCACAGGAGGGACACTGAGGGTGCAGCCAAGGGGCTCTGCTCCTCTAGATTGCTCTGACCATGGTCTTCTTCGCAGGGAGCCTCCTGGACTTCCTGAAGGGTGAGATGGGCAAGTACCTGCGGCTGCCCCAGCTCGTGGATATGGCAGCTCAGGTGGGTTTATGCATCCCCAGGTCTCCCAAATAGCCCTCCGAGGGCACTGGCTGCCTGAACCCCTCACTGGGCTGTCATGGCTGTCACTGGTCAGGTCGTGGGGTGCTGTGCAGCCTTGCTTGGGTAGGTGCCATCATCCCTGCTGGGTCTCAGCCAGGAGCTGAGTTGCAGTCTGGGACCATTGTTTTGCCCATTTCTTCTGCCCTTGGTGCTCCCTGACCACCAAACTCATGTCAGCTTGGGGTGATTTGAGCAACTGGTTGTTCCACACCCTGGCTGGGTCCCACTGCAGAGCTGTTCTGCTTAGTGGTGCCAGGCACTCCCTGGGGACCCTCATGTCACCCTGTCAGCCTCACTGCCCTGTATGCTGGTCCCCACAGATTGCATCTGGCATGGCCTATGTGGAGAGGATGAACTATGTTCACCGGGACCTCCGGGCAGCCAACATCCTCGTGGGGGAGAACCTGGTGTGCAAAGTGGCCGACTTCGGCTTGGCACGTCTCATTGAGGACAACGAGTACACTGCTCGACAAGGTGTGTGCCTGTCAGGGTGCCCAGGCAGGTGGCACCAGAGCAATGGCCACTGGTCCCTGGTCCCCAGAGCTGTGTGTTGTGCCTGGAGCTGACATGTGGCTCTGGTTGCACAGGGGTCCCACGCAGCCCTGCACACCCCCTCACTCTGCCTCTCCATCCAGGTGCAAAGTTCCCCATCAAGTGGACAGCCCCTGAAGCGGCTCTGTATGGAAGGTTTACCATCAAGTCAGACGTCTGGTCCTTTGGCATCCTCTTGACTGAGCTGACCACCAAGGGCAGAGTGCCATACCCAGGTGAGGGCTGGCACCCACCAGCAGAAGCCTTGTCACTATTGCAGTGCCCAGTACCAGCTGCCCATGCCCGGTGCTTACTCCTGGTACTCCGTGGCCCTCAGAGCCATCCTTGCAGAGTAACAAACTGAAGCAAAGTTTTTCCTGCTGTTTGGGCAGTGAGGGCAGGTGCAGGAGTGAGTTGCCCCTTCCCAGGTTGGATCCTGCCTCACTGTAGTCCCAGCCACCCTGTCCAGCTCTAGCCCCAAGCAAGGGAACAGGGCTGGCAGTGACAAGCACTATTGGGCTGGAGGGAATCTCTCCCTGTGTCACTGGGTTTGCCCCTAAGGCATGTCCAAGCATGACACCCTTAGTATCCCCCTGGTACAGACAGTGCAGGACTGCCTGGCTCTGATCAATGCCATGTCTCCTCTGGCCACACACAGGGATGGTGAACCGGGAGGTGCTGGATCAGGTGGAGCGAGGGTACCGCATGCCCTGCCCCCCCGAGTGCCCAGAGTCCCTGCACGACCTCATGTGTCAGTGCTGGCGGAAGGACCCGGAGGAGCGACCCACCTTCGAGTACCTGCAGGCTTTCCTGGAGGACTACTTCACCTCGACAGAGCCCCAGTACCAGCCCGGCGAGAACCTATAGACCTGGAGTTCCTCCTGGCACCAGGGATGCTGCTGTCCTTGCCACAGGGCACCGAGGGCTGGCCTCCCCACTGAAGGGCTGTTTTTCTGGAGCAGCCCTGGAGCAGGACAGGGCATTATCTCCAGATGCAGCCAGGGGAGGTGCTGGGTCCCCCCATTGCTCATTAAGACTTCTGGCCTGTGTGTAACAAAGTGGCGCTGTCCCGCTGGCTGGAGGAGCCTGTGGGCGCTGGCGGAGCTGGCTCAGGAGGGCGAGCACAGCATCTCCTGCCAAGAAACTTGGCTTTTGGGAGACTTTTTCCCCCCTACAGCTCTGGAGTGAGGCTGCAGGAATTGGGGAACAGCATCACTCCACCTCAGACACATGGTCCCAGTCTCCTGCATCTCCTTTCTAAATCAGCACAAATTTCCCTGCCTCTTCACTCTCCCCACTGTCTCCCCATTGGCTCCAGTTGTCCTGAGGATGCTGGCAGAGACGTTTCACCACAGAATCAGAATCACAGAATATTGAGTTGGAAGGGACCCACAAGGATCATCAAGTCCAGCTCTTAAGTGAATGGCCCATATAGGGATCAAACCTACAACCTTGGTTTTATTAGCACCATGTTCTAACCAACTGAGCTAAGCTCAGTGTCATGATGGCACAATCCCTGGCTGGTTTGAATGGGGTGATGCGCTGGGTGGTGGTGCCAGCGTGGGATGGCAGCAGAACTCTGGTGGTGCCTCTGCCCTTGCCATGACCTCAACGGCTAGTGGGTTCTGGGATCATGAAATGTGACTACTCCTGGCTCTGGTGACAGACAATGTCCCATAGGAGCACCTGGGCACATGATGAAATCTTCCAGCTGTGTCTGTTCCCCCAGGGGACACATTTCTCCTCCCCTGGGAGTGGCACACTGGTAGAGCCCTCGTCCTGCCTGTGCCTAGCCCTGCTGCCCCGCTGTGATTTCTCCCACCATGCACTCCAGGTCTTCCAGCCACCCCCTTGGAAAGTGCCCCTTCACCTCCACCCCTACCTCTGCCACCAGCTCTCCCACCAGCAGTCCCCTGGGCTGGCCCTGCCACCAAATCTACTGCCACTATTGGGGTTGGGTGCATGGCCCATGTAGCTGTTCAGAGTGTTGGGAATGTTTTGGGGGAAATACTTATCTTTCACAGATGCTTTTGTTCACCTGGTATGTTTTTAGCTGGCTTCTCTCAACCCCTTGTGTCTCAGCTGTCAGGTTGCAGCCCCCGTGCGGAGTCCCAAAGCACATGCCACCATCCCAGAGAAGAGTCCTGGGAAGTGCTGTGCCACATTTACATCCTCATCTCCACTGTGCTTGCTCCCAAAGGCCTCAACTGTGTTTCAGTGGTGGGTGGCTAGCCCTGCCCAGCTTTGCCCCACACACATCCCGTGGGGCTGATTCCCGGACTCGGCAAGGCAAATCCCAGTCCCTGCCCTCTTACCTGCTTGTACAAAACCCTTGAGTGGTCCTCACAATCTCCCAGACCTAGACTTCGTTGCATGTGTTGGTTTTCCCACTCCTGTGGCTCTGCCCAACTGGAAACCCTTCACCGTGGTGGTTCACAAAGCTTTGCTCCCCATCTCCTGAGTACCAGACACACTTACTCAGAAAGACCTGGGGGATCTTGGGATGCTCTCCTGGACAATGGTAGGATAGGGGTTCAGGGGGAAGGTCCCAGAGGGGGGAGTGAGTGGCTGCACCCACCTCACAGTCCTCAGGCAGTGGGCTTTTTGTGTCCCCCCATCCCTTGTGGGTTGAGGTTTCCCTCTGGCACAGCCTCTTCACAGGCAGCAGACCCAGCTCACATCTCACCAGCCCCTGCAAAGGGCATCAGTGTCCCAGGAATGCTGGGTTGGAGTCAAGTGTGGGCAGAGGGCTGGCCAAACCCCCACTCCCAAATCTCCACCAGTGCAGTGCAAACCACTGCCTCATGCTCAGTTCCACAGCTCCCTGACCACTTACTTATCAACCAAGTGGTTGGTTGGTTGATGGCTCCTTTTCTAATGAGTAAAATCTTCAAAATCAGCTTCAACAGGTTTTCGGCAGTATGGAGAGATCCTGATGTCTTGAACAACAGCAACTGGATTCATGGATTGTTTTGAAATCATGTTGAGAGTTAGAGCCTTTTTCTCCCCTGACACCTTCCTTACTGGTTTGCTGTGCCTGAATTTCTGCATTTGGGCAGGGACTCCCCAAACCTCGATGTTCTGGGTCTTCCCATGTTTGCAGCCCTTTGGGATGGGCAGCTGCCATGTCCCCTTGCTGCTGCCAGAGACATCCTGTCCCTTGGCAGCCTTTCCAAGGGGTGGCCTGTGCCATAGCTCTGCCTGAATGACACAAAATCCCTATCCCTGGGAGAAACCTCTTACAGATGTAACGTGCAGAAACCAGATCTGGAAGGTGGGGAGAGAGAAGGCAGGCACGTGTTAAGGTTTGGCCTGTGGTTGTGTGGAGCACATGCAGGGTCTTGCATGGGCACAGGGGGATGGAATGGGCTTTACCGGGCAGATCCAGCCTCTGGCTCTTTCTGGGAAGCAGCAGGAGCAAAGAGCACTCCAGGCCAGCCCCCCATGGATTTTGATAAGCTCTGCTGGAGGAGACGTGCTGGGGACATTTCAGGGTAGGAGACAGTAAGGCAATGCCAGAGGAGCCCCCTGCACAGGGTTGTGTGTCCACATGTCCATGTGTCCATGTTTCTGTGCAGCAGTTTTGGTGGGACTCAGCATCTCCAGACTCGACACCGCAGCCGGTGAGAGTCCCCAGGAGTGCGGAGCCTCCTCTCCATCCCATTGTTTGCCAGTTTATTTTTTAAGCCAATAAACTCCAGAGGGGAGCCCCTACCTAAGGATGCTTTTTGGCTTCCTGGGCCCCGTGAAGTCCTACATGTCATTCTCCTCTGCTGTTACAATTTTTTTACACAGTCTTTTGTAAGATCTCCAACCGACTATGCAGAGAACATGTGGATCTGTGTCTCTCCCCAGCTCCCCTCACCTGCCTTTTTCAGTGTATAAGTAAAATATTTAGCTTTTTTTTTAAAGTTTTTTTTGTTGTTGGATAATAATAAAACTTTGGGGAAAAAACCTGAAAAGGTCCAGCTTTGTGGGTGGTGGGGGGGGTGGAGATGCTTTGAAACTCTAACATTGATGTAAATACTTTGCAATTTGATAATTAAATACAAACAGACCTCACAAAAGTGTAGCTGATGTATGAGAGGACTTTCTGGCTCCTCAGCATCCCTGTTAGAGGAGCTGCTGGTTCCTGCAGCATGGGCAGTGCCAATGGGAAGGTACTGATGCTTCTGATGCTTTTTCTGGATGAAGCTTCTGGGATCTGGGACCCTCTTAAGGGCTGCTGGAGCCATTCCTGTCTCCCCAGCCCCACTGCCACGACCAGGGACACCTTTCGCTTGACCAGGTTGTTCCACATGTCACCCCAAGTGGGGCACATGGGGCCATGCCCACTGCCAGCAGCAGGAATACTGGCAGGGGAAGGATCCCCTGGCTTGGCTTTAGTCTCTTCAACAGCCCAGGGCAATGCAATGCAGCACGGGATGCAAAGCCCAGAGCTTCTGAAGGTTGAAAGCCTTAAATACCAGCACTTGCTGCTCCAAAGCCGCCTGCCCAGATCCTGGCTCCACATTCCCAAGGCTGTCATGGCCTTCAGGGCATCATTTGGGATTTTGCATCTCTCTGGCTTGACCCTGGCTCTCACCCCAGGAGTGCCTTTGGCTCCCACAGGGAGGAGAGCAGGAGGTTTCTTGCCTGCTTAGGTGGCATGGCTGCAGAGGCTGATCATGTGAGACCCCCTCTCTGCTGGTGACAGCTTTGCTCTTGGGGTCACTGCTCTGCCCAAACCATGGACACCACTAGTTCCCAGTGCCAGCAGCTTTCTAAGTGGAACCCCTCTGTGCACAGGTACCCCCAATGCTGGGCCAGCACTCCCAGACACCTCCAGCCCTGGGAACCCAGAGCAAGTGGAAACCACAATTCTGCAAATGCTGTGTGTGCCAAGAGCAAATACAATGAGAGCTGAGGTGTGAAATACAAAGACTGTTTATTTGCAGAAAAGCAGGAAAACCAACAAATTACAAAACATCTTTACAATGGAAGAAATTTAATAAAAACAGCAACTTTTTGAACGTATTTACAATATAAAAAACATTTGATAAAACATTATAAAACCTAACAATTGATAAAACGTATTTATATTATAAAAAACCAGCAATCAATCCAACGTATTTACAGGGCCATCGCAAAACAAGATGCAAAACATATGTACAGGTGAATAGCAGCCACATCTGGCATCTTCATCAGTCCTGCAAGAAAACAAGCAGCACGGTCAGTGCACTGGGCCCTGCTGGGTGTGCCATGTGCCCCCAGCCTGGCACATGCTGGGCACAGCGGCACTGTGCGGCCAGGCCTGAGCCCAGCTGGGCATGGGAGCTGGGCCCAGGTGGTGGGACAGGGGTTGTGTGGCCCAAAGCAGAGCAGGGGTGGGGGTTGTGCTGCCAGAATGCAGGGCACAGGCACCGTGTCCCTGAGCGGGGACACCCAGCCCAGCCCAGCCTGGCACCAGGTGACCCACTGTCCCTGGGGCAGGGATGGGGAGCACCTGCCTGTCCTGCTGCTGGTGGGATTGTCTTCATCCCAACACCATGTCCTCCACCTCATCAGTCTCATCGACTTCCATCATTTCTATGTCGTCCTCTACATCCACCTCCATCTCCTCTTCCATGTTCTCTCACATATCAATCTCCATTTTCTCCTCAATATCCAATACCATATCAACATCCATAGGTTCCTCGGTGTCTCTGGCCCCCTGCATCAGGGAGCAAAACCTCAGAGTAGGGTCCCTGTCCAACACCATCCCCAGAGCTCCAGCCCACCCAGGTGATCATGGCATGCCCACCTCCATGGAAAGGCACTGTACCTTTCTCAGGAGAAGAGGGAGCATCCTGCTGGGCTGGATGGCAAGATCCACACAGCAGCTTCTGTTCAGGACTGATGGGTGTTGGAGGGAGCAGTCTGCTGGGAGCAGGATCAAGGGTCGTGTTTGAGCAGGGCCGAGGGTGGTCTCAGGACAGAGCAAAGAGTGGTCAGGGCAGAGGGAGCACTGGGAGCTGATGAACAGGGCAATGACAGCAGGGGAATGGCTGTGTTGTGCCCATCGCTGGGTGCTGGCCATTCCACATGGAACACGGGCACAGCTCTGGGAGCTGTGGGGCCACTATGCAGTGGGGCATGGAGACCATAGAATGATCGAATCCTTGAATGGTTTGGCCTAGAAATGGACCCTCAAGATCATCTGATTCCAACCTGACAAACATTCCACCACACCAGGCTGTTCAGGGCCCCATCCCAGTTGCCATTCAGTGTTCCCAGGGATGGGCCACTCTGTACAGTCTGGGCCAGAGCCTCTCCACCCTCACTGGAAAAAAACATGTTCTTCAGGTCAAACCTTAATAGACCTTCTTCATTTTAGAGCTATCCCCATTTGTCCTCTCCCCACAGGCCCTGCTGAACACTCTGTCCCCACCTTTCCTCGGGGCCCCTTCAGGTCCTGCCTGGCTGCACTGAGGCCTCCCCGGGGCCGTCTCTTCTCCAGTCTCAGCAACCCCAACTCTCTCAGCCTTTCCTTAGAGCACAGGGGATCCAGCCCTCTGATTGTCTTAGCGGCCTCCCCTGGACTCTCTCCAGCAGGTCCATGTCCTTCCTGTGCTGAGGATGCAGAGCTGGAGGCAGGGATGAGCCCTGGGGGGCTGAAGCTTCATGGGCAACAATGGGGAATGTTGTGTTATCCCTCCAGAGCCAGTAAACACATTTTTTGCACTTAGTTAAAAATCAAGGTATAAAGACTATGCTGCATTTGCAGCATCCAGTGTTTCCTTGTGGAGTGAGCAGGGACCTGTCAGGAGCAGATCCTCTCTGTCCCCTTGTCTCACATCCCACCCCAGAGTGGCTCCTTGGGGCACCTGGGCCAGGCCAAGGGTCCATCCCCCAGCTCAGCTCAGAGATCCCTGTGCTCCCACAAGCACAAGCACCAAAGCACAACCTGGGAATGGAGACACAGTATCCATGTCATGCTGGCTCCTCCAGCTGAGGCCAGGCCTGCAGCATCCTGGAGTGCGCACAGAGCAAAGATTTCCCAAGGGATTTGTGGAGCCTGAGCATAGGACACCTTACAAAAGCAGCCCAACTGAAAGGAGAGCCATGTGTCACACAAATCTTTAGGGGGTTTATTGTCAGGATAGAAATTCTTTTACAGAAAATAAGAGTTTCAAAATAACACTACCCTGCTCTCAAAATTAAATATACATAGATATATACACACATAGATAGTGACAGAATAATTACCATTTTGCTATGTGATTATAAAACCAAACAAGGTAATACCATTCCCAAACAATTCTCCAAACCAGGGCAAGGAGATCTGACAATTCCTGCCACCCCGTTCCAATGGGAGCCCACTTGGGCACCATGCTGGGAGCTGGACAGGCATCCCCAGCCCTGCCTGTGCCGCCTGGCTCTCCTTGGCCCACCACGTGGTAGCAGATGCTGAGACAACAGAAACTCTCAGGGTGACACCACTGTAGGTTTTTTCTCTTGCAAAGCAGCTTGCCAGGTCCAGGCGAGCTATGTAGTGCTGGGTCATCCTGGTTGCTCTGGGGAGAGGCCAGGTGTCACATATGTCCATAGACCTACCTGCCCACACAGTCATTCCCCCTCATCTCAGACCTGCCAGTTGGGAGGAATGAGGCAACAGCAATGGCTGAACCCCCCCTGGCTTCACAGCAGGGGTTTTGATCAAGTTCCTTTTTGGGTGTTTTTAGGATTTTTGGTTTTTTTAAATACAATTCACGCCCCTCTGGGGATTTTGAGATACAAGAACAAACACTGATGCTTTACCATAAGCTAGCAATAACAATGTCATGTAGCTACTGTACATCCCTGTGCCCCATCTGAGTGGTGCATCCTTTTGCCAGGATCACTTCTTGTTGGCAATCTGCTTTTCCAAGTCTTCAAGTCTGGCCGTCATCTGAGCAAGTGAATGTGCTAAGGAAACAGCAGGAGCCAGACAGTGTGGTGGGCAAAGAGCCTCTTCCCCTTCAAGCAGCCTAAAATTCTCCCTGCTCCCATTAACCATCCCTCCCTTCCCCGTGTGGGCTCTCTGCTCAGGTGCCCTGCACCCAAGCAAGCCCAGGCATCACTCCAAAGGATATTTTTCTCCGTCAGGCTCTGCAGGATGGCCACGGTGTTTGTCTGGAACTGCACCAGTGCCTCGCACTCACATGGGCTGCGGATCTCTGTCTCCCCTTTGCCTTCCTCTGGGATATGGGGGTTTGTCTGCAGTCAGAGCCATGACCCCACAGTGCCCCTACAGCTCTCCCTTGCTTTTGTACAACTCCCTTGTCCCTCCAGCCACCTACCAGGACAGGACCTGATCCTTACGGCTCTCCCCACTGTTTTGCCCTTTTTCATTCTCTCTCTTTTTGCTGGGCTGCACCCCTGCTAGCCAAACAAGCCCTTTTCCAGGCATCCCATCAGATACCCTGCAGAGCTGTCACAGATACGGTCACAGTGTACGAAGGATTGCCAGCTTTACTTTGCCTTCAAGCTGGGGTGGCAGGGGGCATGTTGACTCCATAACTGCAGCCTTCTGCACGTCTCAAGGGCACTGGGGAGCCCCAGCCTGTCCCACAGCTGGAAGACCCTCACAGTAACCCACTGGGATTTTCCTGCATCCAGCACAGAAGCAGAGATCTAGGACAAGGCCACCTTTGAAGCTGGGGCATCCCCTAAGGCAGGGTGCCACCCCAACTTCTGTCCATGCAATGGCACAGAGGTGGCTGCTCACATTAACACTTTTGAATTAACCCCCCCAGCTCCATATATTCTTCCAAAACCCTCCCTGAGACTCACCTCTATGTCCAGAACTGCCTGCTGAGATCCAGAAGCAGACTAGGGTCACACCAGCCCAGCTCAGCCTGGGGATACTTGACACAGAGTGCTAGACACACAAACCGCCCCACTGGCTTTCTGGGGATAGGAGGGCCTCCCCCATCTTGGGGCCAAGTACCCTGGTGTTCCCAGGAGCACCCACCTGGGCAGATGTTCAGTGAGAAATTCTCCACAAGGTGGGTCATGGTGGTGAAGTCTGCTGAGTAGGAGAAGTGCTGCTCCACCGGCTCGGAGGCGATTGCCCTCAGCTCCTCTTCCACGGCCTTTCCAACACCCACAGCAAACATGACAATTCCTGCATGGTAAGGACAGATCCTAAGCATTGTGCTGGCTACCCCACATCAAGCAGCCCCAAGCCCAGAAGCACCACAGCCAAGGATGCAGGATTTTCTCTGGGCTTCCCAATTACACAGCAGGAATTCAGGAAACAAGGGAAGGAGCACAGCAGCACTGTGCTGGTGCAGGCTGCAGCATGAAGGATGCTGCTCAGAGCACCCTGTAACCACAGCTGAGCACGTCTGTCCCTGTGGACTCAGGGCTGCAGCCTCTCCCCAAGACAGCCACCCCGAGGAACCCTCCCAGGATGCCCAAGGCACTGTGACTTGGGGTTCCCCAGCCCTCCACACCTGACTCCTTTGCTCTCCTGGCCCATTCGGAGATGTCATCCTGGGAACGTCCATCTGTGAAGACGAGCCCAATTCTGGGGATGTTGTGGGAGAGAGGCCTGGCACCTTCCAGCTCAGAGAAGCTGTGCTCCACCATGTGCTTGAGGGCAAGGCCTGTCATGGTGCCTTTCTCCATGTACTCCACATCCATCACTGCCTTCTTGATCTCATCTGCGCTGTGGTACTTGTTAAGGGGGAACTCAGTGCGGACACGGCTGGAGTACTGCACCAGTCCCACCCGTGTGCCGTGGGGGGACACGTCCAGCAGGTCCACAATGCGGTTCACAAACTGCTTCACCAGCTCAAAGTTTTGTGGCCGGACACTCTTGGAGCCATCGATCACCATCACCAGGTCAACGTGCCCAGTTCCACACTCTACAAGCACAGCAGGGAGGTGAGTGGGGATCAGCTTGGCCATGGGCACTGACAGAGTGAAGATGTCTGGGACTGGGGCAGAGCTTCTGGGCTTCAGGACATTGTGGGGACCCCCTAGAACTGCAGCTGGGAAGTGGGGCAAAGCATGCCCAAGGCACTCAGCCCAAAAACCTCCACTAACACTTCAACACCCTCTGAAAGTCTTTCCTAGGTCTCCCTTTTCCTGAACCTTTCCTCAAAGCTGTTGAATCTTCTGAGTCACATCTCTGAGGTCACAAGCATCCCTTCCTGCAGCAGCCAGCGTGCTCCCCCAAGCACAGCCAGCTTTCCATCCTCATCCAACCTAGCTCAAAGTCCCACTTAGAGCCTCCCAGCCACGTTTCAGGTGAGCCCTCACCAGGAACACAGAGCCCAGATGCAGAGAATACCAAGAGCCATGTCCCAGTACTCACTGCTGCACGTCTTCCCATCAGCCTGCAGCTGCTGGCCCTCGGGGCACATGCAGTGGTAGGAACCCTCTGTGCTCACACACTTGAACTCACAGCCATGATCCACCCCATTGCAGAGGTCAGTGGCTGGAAGATAAGCAAAGGGCATGGGGTTATCCCCATTCACATGGGGTGGTCTAGGAACAGCCCTTCCCCTGGGGACAGGCAGGACATAAAGGCATCTGCCACACACACAGCTTTTGCCATGTACCATGCTGGAACCTACCCCTGCAGGACTTGCTGTCAGGCTGGAGTGTGTATCCGCTGCGGCAGCGGCAGTAATGCCCGTTGGGAATGCTCACACACTCGTGCTGGCAGCTGTGGTTTCCGAAGCTGCAGTAATCAATCACTGGTGCGAGAAGAAGGATGGCAGAAAGTGAAAGACAAGAGGAGAGGGAGTATGAGAAGCAAGGAAAGAAGGGACAAGGAGGAAGAGCATCACTTACTAATGCAGCTCCTCTTGTTCTGGCTGAGGTAGTAACCCGGCCGGCAGCGGCAGGAGTATGACCCCCGAACGCTGACGCACTGGTGCTGACAGCCGTGTCTCCCATCTGCACAGGCATCAATGGCTGCAGGGGAACAGGACACCCATGACCCTCCTGTCCCAGCCTCCCTGGGGCAGCAGAGCAGGGACTGCTCCAGGACTTCAAAGCAGCTCCCAGCACCATGAGACAAAAAGGAAAAGTTCTGGTGTGGTGGTCAGGCCAACTAACACGGCTTTGCACTAAAATACAAGTCAAAACACTGTGCCCTTCCATGCTGGGACATGCATCCTCTGGCATGCACTGCCCAGACACCCTCAGGTAGCAGGCAGCTAGTTGTGCCCACATGAGCCTCAAGTGTCCCATCCCACAGAGGTGTCCAGGATTTAGCAATGCTGAATGTCTGCAGTCATTACAGACCCAGGAGGCACAGGGCCCTGTGAACAGAGCACCCAGGCTGCTGATGGCCTTGATGCGTCTGCTGCTGTGTCCCAGCTTCCCTTCATGGGACCTAAAACTTCAAGCTCCCTATGAGAGTTCAAATAATAAGAAAGGTTTTTACGGGAACAGGTCTTTCCATCCACATTGAGCCTGTAGCCGGGGTTGCACTCGCAGTAGAAGGAGCCGGGGGTGCTGACGCAGCTGTGCTGGCAGCCGTGCTCCTGCTCCACACACATGTCCACCCCTGCAACACATAACAGGCATCAGAGCGGGCACATAGGGCATCACTGGGCATATAGGGACCCCACCTTTGGCATATGTCCTGTCCCTGCAGCAGAAGCCACTGGGATGACCACCACAGTCCCAGCGCTGCCAGCCCATGCTCAACCACTGGTTTCCATTGCACAGACATGGACACTGTGCAGTCCCCTGTCCCAGCACCTATTGGGGAGGTTGCTTCCCTGCCCACACTGCTCCTAGCACGGGCAGCCACCCCAAACATCCCTCAGAAGCCTGAGTAAGGAGCAGACACCAGGGCCACCCTTGCCACTTGGCAGCAGTAGCTCTCACCCACCACAAAGCTTGTCCTGGAACTGCTTTCCAAACTGCTGGATGAGCTCAAAGGACTCCACCAGGAAGACGTGCTCCTCCAGTGGCGGCGAGGCCATGGCCCGCAGCGAGTTCATGTCTGCCCGCTGGATGCCCACAGCGTAGATCTCAATGCCAGCATTCCGGGCCTGGGTGGCCACCTCAGTGACACGGTCCTGAGGTCGCCCGTCCGTCACGATGATGGCAATGCGTGGGATCTTCTTGTGTGGAGGGCGTGCGCCCTCCTGCGTGGTGAAGGCCACGTTCATGACGTACTGGATGGCCAGCCCTGTCATGGTGCCCTGGGCCAGCGGGATGATGCTGTTGATGGCTTTCTCCATGTCTGCCCACGTGAAGAAGGTCTTGAGGGAGAAGATGTTCTGCACCTGGCTGGAGTACTGGATCACCCCCACCCGTGTGGCGTTGGGGCCCACGTCCAGGTTGCTGATGATGTCTATCATGAACCGCCGCATGGTCTCAAACTCAAAGGGGCGAACGCTGCGGGAGCTGTCAATCACAAACACGATGTCCAAGGGGCCTGTCCTGCACTTCAGGGCTGGAAGGGGGCAAAAAGATGGTTCAGCCTCGTGGCCATCTGCAGGGAGCAGGTCTGGGAGCAAAGACATCCCTGCTGGGTGGCTGGAGGGGTGCTCAGTTGGGGATGGAGAGAGCAGATCTGAGTAGTCCTCACAAACCAGCCCCTTCCCATTGCCCAGTAAAGTCATGGAAAGTGCCAGTAGAGCAGGGCTAACAGGCTGGGGAGACATGCCCTGGCTGTGGGTTGTGGTTGTGGTTTTTTTAAGGCCAGAAAATGAGACAGTGAGAAACAAAGCTAAGGGGACACACGTGGTGGGGACTGAGCCAAAGAGCCTCTCTTGGACACAAGGATGCTACTTCCAATGCAAACAGGGAGAGTGTTTAGCAAGTGAAATGCCAGTGAACATATTTTGCTTGGCTTGTGTGAACCCAAGCCTTGGAGAATTTGGTGCCAATGGCAAGCAAACACTTTTGAGTCCCCTCGGGATAATGCCCAGACCTGGGCTGTCATCTCAGCTGCTCCAAAGGTCTCTGAGACATACCCACTCCTTTCTCCATTTGGTGCCTTCACTGTTTTTAAACTGAAATTTATTTAGTTCCTTTTGCCTTGGGAGAAAAGAGGCTGGTATCCCTGGGTTTGCTTTGTCCCCCCTCACACTGGACACTCATAAGAGTCCTCATAAGAGGAGGGGGTTCCCCCTCACGCCAGTGCCTTCTGTCAAAGTTGCAGCCCATGGGGAGGAGGGTCACAAGCTCTGAGCTGGGGATATGCCCAGAGCAAGTGGAACCAGACCCACCACGCTGGGGCCAGGCTTGTGATCCCACACCCTGGTGTAGCACTGGGAAGTGTGGGTCCTATGAATGGGGGATCCTCTATCCTCCTGGGGATGCCTCCAAAGAAGAGGCATCATGTCCCCCCTCCACCTCACACAGTGAGCTGTTGTCCAAGGGCTCTACTGCCCTGATGCTTTTGCTTTTCTCCCCTCCAGGTGCTCCCCACCAGGTGGGGCTCACCTGCAGGTTTTGGTCTGGCTTCCAGCGTTGTCATAAGCAGCAGTAGAGGGGCAACAAGCAGGAGCTTCATCATGGCTCTGTGAGACCACACAATTCCAGGGCTGGAAGGATGTGCTGCAGGGAGGAGACAATGTGCAATCAGTGCAGAAGATGGGTTGGGCAACAGGGTGATATCCACCTGCAGTGGGTGTTCCTAAGCAGTGCCAAAAACCCTAAGCAGCAGTTTCAACAGATCCATCCCCAAAATTCTCTGAACCCACGTGGGATCTTTCCCATTCAAGGACTGGCAGTCTCAGCACAGCTCAATTTCATTACAGTAGCACTGCTCTGCCAAAGGATCTGATTTTCTGCTCTGGGTGGAGTTGGCCATTGGACAAGCCTTATTTTCACTTGCAAACCAGGCAGATGGAATGTTCAGCTTTTTCCCTGACTGTGTGGCTGCTCTCCACAGCCAGTGGAGAGTGGGAAAGCTGCACCCAGGGACACAGAGAACCAGCCCTTCTGACACTCCCTTCACATGGGAATAGAAGTCCCCAGATGAAACACCGTCACAGACAAAACCTGCAAAGAAGTCTCTCAAAGTCACTGGAAATATAATTTTTTCCAGGAAGTTCCATTAAATTTAGTCTCTGCCTGTTTCCAAATTCCCTTTGGAGAGCAGGAGCCTCCACAGGCAGAGGGTGTAAGGATGCCTGTGCAGGTGGGCTTGCACTCGTTCCTGTGGGCAGGTGCTGACTGAAGCACTGCTGCTCTCCTTCACATCACCTCGAGGTGCTCGCCACTCTGTCACCAAGTGCTCTGCAGCTCTCCCTGTCCTGCTGGCTTTTCAAGGGATGCCTTTAAGGGGGGATGATTGGGAAAAAAGATATTTAAACTGGTTACCCAAAACCTTAGTTAGTCACTTCTCTCCCTGCCTGCCCTGCCTCTGTGTTGCCTTGCCTTGCCTTTCCCTCCCTCGCCTGGCACCTGCAGGGACATGGATTTATTTTGTTTATTTTTATTCCAGCTCTGGATGGAAACCCAAGGTGCTGGGGATGGAAATGCCACAGATAATGCAACTTTCCCCAGGAGACATGCAGTGCCAGGACTGATCACAGACACTGGAAGGCTGCTTTTAAAAAAAAGAAAGCACACAGAAATTCAGTTTATCAGTAGTTATCAGCTGATATTTATTTAGCCCCAAGAGGTCTCAGTAGTAATTCATCACCAGGGTTGCTGTTTAATTGCTCAGGGGTTACGTGCAGCCCTGAACACCATGTCTTTGATAGCAGGAACATTGATAATAGGTTTCACAGCTGCATCGTAAAACTGTCTCCAGACTCAGTGTTCACACCTGGAAAACCGTATTTAAGAATGAGAAGGACAGAAAAGGGTGACAAGAAGAAACTGGGATCCAGAATACCAATCTCAAAGTGAGAGACATGGCCTTTCCCTGGAGGTGAGCAGCCCACCAGCCCAAGATGCAGCAACTCCGCAGCGGCATCAGGAGCTCCTGCAGAACCATGCAGGAAGGGCCAGTGGGATCAATCTGTATGGGGGTGGCAACCTGGCAGGTGTTTTGTAGGAAGCCATGAGGCCCAGGTGAGCACTGCTCTGTGGCCTGAAGTGCTCAGGTGCCTGTATCCTCTCACAAGAGCTCCACATGCAAGCAGAGAGGCAAACAGTCTCTGCTATCCCAGCTTCATTTTCCTATTTATTTAGCAGATTCTTTATTCCAGTGCTGCTTCTTTCCTGGGAGAAAGCATTCACTAACCACAAAATATTTTTGGGACAGCTTCGCCACCTCTAACATTTCTGCAGCTCTCTGCTCTCCACACCTCCCTGCAATGGCAGGCTGGTATGGAGCCTGTGTCTCGCAGCATCCACACAGCTTCAAAGCCATCCCAGAGAGAGGAATGAGCTGTCGGGCCAGGAACCACGAAGGAGAAAACCAGTTCAAGACTGATCTATTTTTAACAGCATCTCAGCTTTGGATGAAGTCTTGGCACGCCCCACAAGTGGAAGGGCTGATGCTGCCTGGACAGGGCAAGGCATGGCAGCTCAGCTGTATATCCAACACCAGTCTTGGCAGCAGAGTGCAGGCTGGGACAGTGTCCTGGCCCCTGATTCAACACAGCACCCAGTCCTGGTCCAGCAGCAAGGCTGGGGGGGACAGGGAAGCAAAGGTGATGGGACAGATGCCCCCCAGTATCTCTTCCACCGTCCTGCACTGGGCAATATCCTGGCTCACTCCCCTAGGGCTGGCAGCACAGAGGCCGACTTGTATCCCCATGGAGGGGCTCTCTGCATCCTGAGGCCTCCAACACCACCCCCTCCCCGAGCCCCCTGCTATTATGCAGGAGTGGGAGGGAGATGGGTGGGAAGCGACCGGCTGGCAGGCAGGTGTTGTGAGGGAAGGCAAACACAGCACTGGCTGCAACATCAGAGACCTTGAGATAACACTGAGCTATAAAGGAAAGAAAGTCCATCCAGGCAGGGAGAGTGCTGCTGGCTGGGCTGGCTCAGCCGAACCCTGCGGCAGCTGAGCCAAGAGGGACACTTGGACCACCTCCTGACCTTCCTGAGCAACGCATGGGGAAAACCAGTCATCGCTTTTCACTGTTGAAGGAGATGCTCAGGACATGGCACAAAGAGGGTGACCAAGGGAAGAGCCACATGTAAGGACAGAGGGTCAACAATGACCTCGACCTTCTTTTGACTCTCCTCGTGACCTTGGTTGAGGACGTGGAGATGGATCTCCAGAGACAAACAGGTAAGCCAGCACACCTTCCCATGGCACCTCCCCTGGCACCTCCACCGTCAATGCTGCTCCCCAGGACACTTGCATCCCTCCCTGCTCCACCACTTGTCCGTCTGCTCTCCCTGCCAAGTGCTGAGCCTCGGGAAAAACAGCCGCTTCGGGTTTCAGCGTGGCCTCCTTGGCAGCTCTCTCCTGGCTACAGGTTAACACAAATGCTCTGCATATTCCCCTTCTAGTTCATCCAGCTGGTCGTAGGTTGGACCTGGGCACATCCTCCCTTTGGGCAAGCCCAAAGGACAGGGCACAGCAGGGAGCAGGGTGAGGAATACTGCCAGCTGCCTACCCTGCTTCCTGTTATAGGGGAGGAGATGAAGCAGATGGAGAAAGGAGGGGTGAAAGGCTCAGGAGGTGGCAGTGCATTCACAGTAAAGCCTTGGCCATACTGTCATGAGGAGGAAAGCAGGATGTGGGACCATGGCTATAGAGTCATGAGACAGCTCTCAGGTACCACCACGTGCAAGGTCTCATATATCTGACATCTGGGCACATCGACCGCTAGCTGAGACTTATGTTTATGGCAAAAAACACAGGACTCCAGACACCTGCCTGTGCTTGGGAGTCCTTTGGCACATTGTGGGAGCAGCAGCACCTCTGCCCCGGCTCCAGACCCTGCAAGAAGCCAGGACAAGGGATCACCATGTGTTGCAAGGAGTGGGGAACAGCCCAGAGGCTCTCATCTAGCACACTGTTACCCACCACAAGCCAAGCTAGAGGGCTGTCTAATAGCACATATTTCTGTGCTGGAAGCTTTGGCCAATGGTAGAGCAGCCCTAGAAAAGATGACACCAAGATTCACCCTCCTCACCTGCCTCTCCAAGCACCCTGATTTGCTCTGCAGGGCTCTTTTGTGAAGACCCAACCAAGCAGTTTTAGGAAGCTGTAATTCAACTCCCACATCAGTGTTATTTGATGAAAGTGTTAAAAATGCTCCAAAATACACTCCACTCCTGAGTCCTTGTGCTTAAGACACCTGAGTCCTGCCAGGTCAACAGCAGAAAAACAGCAGGAGCACCCTCAGCCTGGAGGATGAGCAGGCAAATTGTCATGTCCTCAGCAGGACAGCAAGTCATCATCCTTCAGGTCCATGCCTGAGAGAAAGGCTGCCAAAAAAGTGCACATGGGACCAAAAAAGGAAGACTGAAACCTGCCTTGCCCCAGGCACAGGACACAATGAAGCAAACAGAACTACCTGGAGAGGTGTAGACAACTTACATCAGCCTGGAAATGCCTCTTGATGCCAGATTTTGCTGTTTAAACCTTGATGGACTGCTGGCACACTGTTACGTATTTGCAAGAACTTCAAGCAGTGTAAAAGGATAAGACAGCCCAGGAGCTGGATGCACCCTCTGCTGGAGGGTTGCCCAAAGGTCAGTTTCTTCCAACAAAATCTCAATCTCAAGGTATTCTCTGCCTGCAGGTGCCCAGCTCTCAGCTGTGTCTCTGCTGCCCATGAGCACTGAATCCACCCTCAGGACCATTTTACAAGCAGCGCCGGCCTTGCACTTTGACACAGCTCCAGCGTCTCAATGCTCATCCCCCACGGCAGCTGGGTGACAAGCGGCAAAGCCCACCAGGGGGGACAGCAGTGCAGTTTTCAGAGCAAGGAAGAGTCAGAGAGCAGAAGCATGCTGAGACAGAGAAACAGCATGAATTTCCAGCCCCAAAGGGTTTTTTCCCCCTTTTTGAGGACTGATGTGTCCTTGGTTTTTCCCAAACACATATGTGGGAGAACCAGAGCAGACTCTTTCCAGGACATCACAGTATTCTCCAGTTACAACACTATGGCAGCTTTACTGGGCCAAGTGCCACCTGGAAGGACATGCTGTTTGAAAAACAAAGCTGTATTTCTTGAACAGCACATCAAGGCTCCAAACTCAACAGAAGCAATCAGCAGGAGTGCTGTAACAGGAAAAGCTTGCTGGATGCAGAAGGGACTTGTCTTTCACTCCCCTTGATCCCCACAAAAGCCAATTCCCCATTTTATGGGGCCCACTCCTGAATATTCATAAGGGAAGGCAGGCAGACGGGTTTCTTGTCCAAATTCATTTGCTGGGTGAGTAACAAATGTCTTTAACTCACAGCTCATGGACTCATACAAGTCCTGACAGGTTTATACTATTAGATGACATTTGAAATGCCCTTGGGAGGGAAATGCTGGGTGTAGCAATGGACAGAGCATCCCCTTCTAGATGTTCTCCACAACAGCACGTGGGGTCTTTCTCTGCCATCAATCTGTCTCTAAAACACCCCCTAGTGCTCTGCAACTCAGCTGGCGGGACAGCCTCTTGTCCAGACAGCTCTGCACTGAAACTGGCTGTACCTGGGCTGCTTCAGCAACAGCTGCCACGAATAAATACCACATTCACTTGCAAATTAAAATGTTAAAGATCTAGCCAAGAGGAAAACACGGTCAGCCAAATCCCCTTGTTCAACTAATCATGTCAGAGATGGCTTCTGTTTCAGGACTGCTGGTGACATTCCTCTCTTCCTCCCTGTCCCACTGAAGACCTTTAAGCTACACTCGACCCCTGAGCTGCACAACAGGTTAACTTAGCCCTGCTCCTAACTGATATTTTAAGGAAGATCAGAGAGATCTTGGAATACTTTGATTTTGATGAAGAGACATCAACAGGGGACATACCCACCTTACTGACTTTCTTTAAAAAGCAAATGCTCTTCTGCAAACAGGCCTTTGGAGGACAGCTGAGCTGGGCCAAAAGACTTCAAAGTTTGGAGGGAAGGATGTCTGGGCCATCCAGAAGCTGAGGCAGCATTCCACTGTCCAAGTTCTTGTTCTGTGAGGAAGGTGTTAGAGAGCATTTTTTCCCCCGGAAATATGCATGCTCAACCGCAAAGGAAAGAGAAATGGCCCAAATGAGCTCCTGGGCTGGTACAGAGTTTGTCAGCTGAGGTCCTGATGCAGCAGAGCTGGTATCTCTAAGCAATGAGATTGATTGTTACTAGCAGGACATCTGTCTCCCAAATCTGCCTGGACCACTATCCCCAGCTGACCTCCAGCAAGTTTACATGGCACAGACAACCACAGACACCGCCTGCTATTGCAGCCCCACAATCATAGATTCATTGCCTGACCTCCTTCTCTAAATCTTTATATCATATTTCTCACTCTGGAGAGGTGACTCAATGTGTTGGCATAAGAAAACATGCCAGGAGAATATTCTTGTGCCTCTCCCCTTTATCCTACCCATCCTGCTATGTGTTTAATTGAAATAGCACAACAGAAGGACTGTTTGGTAGCTGTGGAAAGGCACATGGAGACTTTTTGTCCCTGGTTGAATTCTTTGGGTAGATACTTTCCACAGGGAGAGCCTCAAAGGTAGCAGGGGAAACGTCTCCTGCCTCACTTCACAACTTCCACATCCCTCTGGCAGTAGACTTGCTGTCCCAGGACTGGGATGCCATCTCCCCATAGGAGTGACCAGAGAAGAGCTTCCAGCAGCATCGCAGTGGGCTGTGGACTCAATTCTGCCAATGCTGAAAAGCAGGTAACACTTTGGGAAAGCCATCTAACTCCAGCTGCAGGTGTAGGAGGTTTGAACACCCAAAGGCAGCGTTTCACTATTTTTCAGTTTGTGGACCACCCCCTACCTAATTTTCCAGCCCAGACACAGACTCTTGTACAGGGGGTTACCTCTGCAGTCAACAGATCTGCTCCTGCTGGTTCCTGCCATAGACCATGGACTCCTATGGGCCCACAGACTACAATCAAACACTCTCAAATTAACATATTGGTAATCAACCAGCAAAGCAGCACAACACAGACCAGAGACAGGAAAGCTGAAGCCTGGAGAGAAACCAGGTTACTGCCTTTTCTCTGCAAGGGACAGTATCTGAGCCCTGTGGATTTCCCTGATGGGCACCAGAAGGACCATGTTAGTGATGGATTCATGTGTGTAACCAAGTGCTTGCAAGGCAATAGGATCAGAAGTTTGCAGATAAAGAGGCAGAGGCAATGGCAGGAAGTTGCTAGGGAAGACGGATCCAGCCTCCAGTAAAAAACACCAGGAAGGACAAGCTGTGTGAGAACCAGAAAAGCTTCAGACACAGGATCAGACAAGGCAGCCTGGAGCATCCCATGGAAACAGTGCCATCACTGTGCACCAGTCTCTGGAGTCTCCTAAGCACACACATATACTCTCTCCTGATTTAACAGAACTGATTTAAACCTTTTATATTTAGTCAAGACAGAAGAGGACCAGAGCCTTCTAAGAGCTAAAAATGTTACTTGACACCTAAAGGCACATCTGTGCTCAAGCATCTACAGAGGGGCGATGCTTGCCAGCCCACAGCAGGTAACGGAGAGCACTGAGTAAGGGTCCCTGTGCCCAGCTGATCAATGGAGCCCTTATGGCAGCTAAATGAGCTCCCAACGGAGCCCAAGTGCTCAATTTGCTACTGTTTCAGCCCAAAGTGGAGAAAACATGATTTCTGACAAGAGGCAGGAGGCACTCAGCCTCCTGGCACAGCTGGAGGAGACGCTTGTGACATCTGGCACGAGAGGGACCGACTGCTGCTGGACAAGTAACTCACTTTTCAAAGTTTCCTTATAAGCACCACTCCACCTTTATTTTTTACATGTTTTTCATATATCCCATTTATTCACTTATGGTAGGGCTACCCTGGAATTCCCATGTGTGTGCAGATACAAACACTACTTATCTCCCCTCCATGTTTCAGCCCTATTCATCAGGCATTTGTAAATGGCATTTTATGAGTGCTGAGTTTTTAACAAGGCAGGCACACTGCTCCAGACTGAACAAAGGGGCCCCTATTGGAAACTTTAAAGATGTTTAAACAAAGAGTTCTCTTGAAAACCTTTAACCCCTAATGCCAACCTCAAGGGAAATGCTATGTTATGAGCAATCGGAGCACAAACATCTTCTGTGACCGCAGATTGCTTACAACAGGCTGCCTTGTTGGCCACAGCTTCTCCTTTTTCTACCATCTTCAATCAGAGAGCTCCTGAGCCCATCTTTTATTGAGCACATACAGTTTCTCTAGTTCTTCAACAACAAATGAAAGCTACAAATTCCACAAAAACCAACAGCTTTTTCCAGTTGGATGCAGCAATCCCCTCCCTGCAAACACCAAGATCTCTCGCATGCTGTCCAGACGGGAATCTGCACTTCGGATGAGGCCAAATTTATCCATATCCTAGTGGCAAATACCAGAGCTGAGATCTGAGAGTAGCTTTCCCCCCACACACCTTTTTGCTGATATCAAATGCCAATCTAATGAATTCCTGCAGAGATCACAAGAATATGCTTGTGAAGTGCAGTTTCTACTTGTTACTGAGAACCTGCATGCTCACTTGTCTGGGATTAATTGTTCCTGTTCTTGGAAAAAAAAAAAAAGAAAAGAAAAAACCCATAACTACCAAGAAATTACACAGAGGGTCCCACAGGGGGGTGTCACACACAGGGAGAACTTCATAGTAACTTTATAAATAATCTGGGTTTAAATGAAGCAAACATCCTGTGGTTTTAAGCAGAAGAGGTGAAGTTCTCTCAGAGCTGGGGCTCTGAACTGGCTCCTCTCTTGGACCTGTCTTCCTCCCAGTCCCACTGCACACATCTGGTGGCTTCCATTGACATGGGACAATTCCATTTCCCTGCCATCCTCCTCAACCATACCAGTTCCCACTCTTCAGCCTGCCTCCTGGATGGATTCAGCTGCTTTCTGCACCACAGCAAATGCTATCCCTGCAGAACAAGGGGCAAAACCCCAGCAGAGCACGTAACACCACCTCTGTATCTGCTCAGCTCTGCTCATCTCAGATGGCTGCGTGTTCGCACAAACACGATGATTGCAGATTAATCTGATTTTCCAAACAAGTTTTCCCATGTAATTGCTTGGAACTAAAATGCCCAAAGCTAATTTTATCCTGTGAAACGGTTGGAATGATAAGCCGAAGGTGGGTGATTGCTTGTGCAAACATATTTACGAGTATGCACAGATCCAATTTTCCAGTCGTGCAGAAACCGTGCATAACAAACTTGGGGCACACTTCTGAGCTTATCTTTCTGCAGAATCTCGATCTCCTATTGCTCAGTAGACCTTGCCCAGGTGTACCTGACCTTATTATTCTCTGCTAAAAGAGATCCTCGATTGTGTAAGCAGGGAACCTGCCCGAAAGCTAGGCAAAAGGTGAGCAGGGCAGGCAGGCTGAGCCATCCCGACGGCGGGGAAGAGCTCACACACCTGGCACTGCACCGAGGGACCGAGCGGGTACCATGCCCTGACTGCCCCACCGCACCTACCCCTGCCCAGGGTACCGCTGGCACCGCTGCGGGGGCCAAGCCCGCACGGCCGGGGGTCGGCAGGGCTCCAACCCACAGACAACCAAAGGACAAACCCTCTGGGGCAAAAGTTCTGCTCTTCTTCTCCTGCGGGCTTTGCTTTCTGCTCCTGACGCCCAGGATGGCCGCTCCCCTTCCTGCCAGCCCCGCTCCAAGGAAAAGCCCCTCGTAGGCTGCGAACCTCCGCGGCAGAGCTCGGCGCTGCTCCCAGCTCCTCCGACGGGCTGCGATGGGGGCCGGACCAGGATCGGGATCGGGACTGGGGTCGGGATCGGGATGGGGACTGGGGTCGGGATCGGGATCGGGATCGGGACCGGGACTCAGCTCAGTGGCACCCTCCTCACCCCTCTCCTCTCCCTTCCCACAGGGGCGGC
>JAOXXN010000252.1:5420777-5445070 GCA_026770055.1 Myrmophylax atrothorax | reverse complement strand
CTCTGTTGATTTATGTCTGCTGGTGATCCAGCTAACACATCTAGGATAAAGAACTGAGAATAAGGAGGGCAGGAGATTATATCACCCGTCTAGTAACCAAACAGAGTACATCTGTGGAGTGCAAAGTGTTAGGTCCCTGGGGGACTATCCAGAGAAGACACTGGTTAAATATTTACTTGTGTGTGTCTTCCACATGGAACAGGAGAGTATCAGCTCCATCAAAAAGTGGGAAAGCTGGAACTGAAGTGATATATGTTTGAAGTGAATTTCACCATGGGTGCTAAAAGCTATAAAGGGCACAGCCTTTCTAAAATACATGTGTTGCACTGGGAAGGACAGAATTGCCAGGTGAACTCTTCTAAAAGGCTGCTTGGGCTGACTATTTGCTACTTCTCTCTGTGGTAGCTTGCTCTGGCCTCTGAGCTCAGGACAGCTCACATAGCCAGCTTTGGAGTGATGGCAGGACCAGATTTACTTCTCTTCACACATCTGATAGTTTATGCCTTCAACTATTCTCCATTTCTAGCCCATTTAAGAGGAAGAAAGACTGTGTTTAATGGGAATGCTCCACTGCATACCTCTTGTAAGATTTCTCCTGGGTGGCTGTGACTGATGCCCCCATCCTCACCACTTCTCCTCCAAGTCATTCCCCAGTGCTGCTCATGATCCCCAGAGGCTCTCTACCAGTGACTCCAAAATCTGTTTTCCACTATGTCTGGGGCTTCATAGCCTTCTCTGGCCACCGCTTTATCTTTGATATGAGATTCAAGTCCTTCTCATAACCAGCCAGGCTGGGTCCAGTGGCCACATCGCAAACATTGGCAAATTTGCCAAGGAGAGGCTCCTGTCCAGGCAGCTCCCCTTCCCTCTCCTCTGGTTTCCTCTTATCCAGCCAAATATCTTATCCCAGACTCAGGGATTGTTCTTATACAAAACTTACTCCTCTTATCCCAAACTCAGGGGGTTTAGGGGCTTTCAGGAGAGCAGGAGATGGTGTTGTTCAGAGGAGCAGCCTCACCTCCTCTGAAGGCAAGTCAGCACCACAGAAGGTCTCCCCAGTTGACACCCTAGAGCTCTCCTTCCTTCCCTCCACCAGTCCTTGCACACGTGTCCCAGGTCTCAGAGCAGGGCACCTTGTGCTTGGCCTCACCTCATCTCTCTCCAGCCAGTTAACACCCAAACTAGTAAGTTAGCAGAGTTAAATGTTGAGTGCTTAGGAGCACCTTCTAGTTAATAGGGCAGAAACAATCAGCAAAAACATCTTCTTCTTAGGTCTCGGAGAAAAATGCAACTATTTTCACCCAACAGCCCTTGCAGAAGGCAACAAGTGGCTCACATGGCAGCTCCCTGGCTGCACTCACAGTTCAGCACATCATTTCCCAACTTTCCAAAATGCCATGGAGCAACAAGCACATCAGGTGGAAAAACAAATTAATAATCAATTAGAGCAGTGCCATCATTGCAGAGGGCTGAAAGTCTTCGAAATGGGTGTTTCAGAGCTATTTACATACTGTCCTGGGTGTGTTCGATGCCAAACTGAAGAAGCAGTTGTTCCATTACCCAAACTTTGTGGTTTTCAATGCCAGCCCCAGCCCTAGAGCAGCTAAGCTCCAGTGGTTTCCGATGGGAAAGCCTTTCCATTGAAAGAAGGATATGCCTTCATCTCAGATAGCTTAGGGAGTGATTCGCCATACATGTCCCCAGCCAGCTGCATTAAAGGAATGCCCGATTTAATGACTCTGTTGTTGGATTTGTTTTGCCACCTTCCCCACCCCATCAGGCTGGACAGAGAGGGAGCTCCAGGCTCCCTGCTCTGCCTAGGGCTGCAGGGCTGGGCAAGGAGCCGGCTCTGGTGTCACAGTTCCTGTCTTGTAGCTCCAACCCCTACCAAGCCAACCTGCTCCGGGACGGCGTGCGGAGGTACCTGCAGCTGCCAGCAGACCAGACAGTGCTGATACTGCACGCCAAAGTCGCACAGAAGTCGTACGGCAATGAAAAAAGGTGGGAGATTGTTCCAGCTTCTCTGATACCACTTCCAAACCCTGCCTAAAGCTCCATTTCAGCCTTGCTGGATTTGCTGGTCTAAGCTGGTGAAGCAAATGATTTGACTCATTCCCTCTCCATTCACTCATAACCTCTTCACATCCAAAACCTTCATTTAATCTTCATTAACTGAGTAACACAAGAAAGATGTGAGCCCCCACCTGCATCCATCCCAGCTGGACATTCCCAGTGGTTAGGTTCCTTCCATGACATGGTAAGGAAAGATAAAGAAGTAAAGATCCTATTCAAATCTTAACCCCCAAGAATGAAAGGTTAATATTTCGAGTGCCCTGTAACACTTGTCTTAAAATCTACTCGGCCACAGCAGAGACTGGGGCATTTCCATCAATGCCCATGGTCTCCAAAAAGCTGCTATTTTTGAATTTTTTTTTATTTTTGTGCCCTTCCCACACTGCAAAAACACCCTGAGGTTCTGGCTTGAATCTCCAAAATTGCTACTCCTGGGCAGTGACGTCAGACTGCAGCACTGCAATATAATTAATCCTCCATTAATCCTTATGATATAAATACTCCTCCGTTATTACCGAGTATGGAATAGCTATGAGGCGACAAGCTCAGCCTCTGAGGTGTAACCACCCAGACCCCAGGAGACAGCTCTAGGCTGGGCTGGCTGTGCCTACAAAGTCCTCACCACATCCAGTCTCCTGCCAGGGGCTGCTGCTCCACAGGTAAAGGTGTTATTTCAGGACTGAGTCTTCCAGACAGGAGGGAGCCCTCTCAACACTAAGCCTCTTTCCTCTGCTCCAGACCCTGTGCAAGGGATGAGCATGAAAATCAGATGCCAGGTCTGGAAAGAGAGAGAAAACATACACAGAGCCCCCAGGTTAAAGTTGAAAGGTGTTGGTGCTGTTTTCCTTCACAGAGTCTGGGGTCTGTGCTTTGGATGACTTGTTCAAATAAACCCATACCCAGGATTTTAGGGCTCTGAAATATCCAGCCTCTTGCACTGGGGTTTTCTCAGCTAGTGCTTTATCCAGTATCAATAGAGGATGAATTTGCACCATTCACCCAAGTGCAAAGACAGTGGAAATGCAAATAAAACACAGGAAAATAGGTTTCCAAACCTCTGGTGTAGATTTATTTGTGTTGGGCTCCAAAACTGGTTGTGAATGCAAACTCTGTTCCCAACCTGCCCACATGGCAGCTGGTCAGAGGCAGGGGGCTGATCCCTCCTTGACTTTGAGGGGTATGGATGTGGGAGTGCAAGGGTCCCTGTCCTACCATCCTGAGGCCATCCTGTGGCTGGTGGGCTCATGGCCACCAGTGGCACCACCAGATGTGGCAGCTGTCCAGGCACTGGAGGCAGTGAGTGCAGGGCAGAGACTGAGCCAGCTGCCTCAGCCAGCCATGCCCACAGCCCCAGGCAGAGGTGCCCAGCCCCTCACTGAACACCATGTACCTCTGAGGGCAGGGAGCTGCTCTGAGTGCTGGTGAGCCACAGTGAAGGTCTCTATTCTCAGCACAGCCATCCTGATCTGCCTGAGCACCTTTTCTGGGGCCTGAAGGGCAATGAGAAAATGCTGTCTTTTCTCTGCAGATTTTTCTGCCCCCCACCTTGTGTTTACCTGAGTGGGCCAGGATGGAAGTTAAAACAGGAGCAGATAAAAGGTAAATGCTGGGTAGCAGGCCTGAACTGTCCTCCCTTCCTTCCCATGCCACAGAGAGCTACCCTCTGCCTCTGCAAAGGGAAGAATGACCCAGTTTATCTTATCTTTGCCCCCCCCCCAAACTCCTCAGTCCCCCTCGAGGCTGAGCCTTCTGCAATCCAGACCCAAGGAGGGCTGGAGCCTGGGCCACCCTCCATGCCAGGAAGAGCTGAGCCCATGTGGGAGCTGGAGGGTGCTTCTCCTTTGTCTCTTTTAGCCAGGGACTTGGGAGAGGCTGGATTTCGGGTGTGTGGGTACATGGGGCTGGACAGCATGGGCAGCAGCCTGATGGAGACCCAGAAGCTCAGCTTTGAGGAGCAGCCAGATGCAAAGGTAAAACCTGTGGCTCTCTGGGCCTGTGGGAACCTCGCTCATGCAGGGCCTGGGCTGTGACCACCGTCACCCCACACCCTGGGATGTCACACCATCTCCATCCTCTGAGTGTTGCAGTCCTTCCTTCCAAGCCGTAGCTCCCCACTCACACTCTGCCACCCTTTTGTGGCATGTGCAGCAGTCCAGGCAGCTGGGCAGGCTCACCTGCCTTTTAAATATCCCCACTTTTTCTGGCATTATCTTTTCAGGTGGACAGCCCTGTGGCAGGTAAGATTACAAAATCTGCACAGCTCCCTCAGCCCTGGTCCCCTCTCCTGATGAGCAGCACTGCTGCTTGTTACAAAATGAAAGACTGGTCCTTCATTTGCAGATAAACAGCTAAAAAAACCCAGTCAATCCCAAAGTTCAAAAGCTTCAGCAGAGCTCTGGCATCTTTTGATTGGAGCAGGAAAAAAGGAGAAAAAGCATTATCTGGGGTCCCTGAAGAGCGCAGGGTCTGAGCCAGGCCAGGAACCTCACAGAAAGGGCCTTTGTCCACAGTGCTTGCCTTGCTGCTAAGGCACAGCATATCGGCCAGGATGGGGGAAACCATAAACCCAGGGTGATTTCTCATGTTATTTGGGATAAATCACACATGAACATTCATTTCCATAAGGAATTCTCTGACCCCAGTGTAAATAAAGCCTCCACCAATCTCCAGCTCTTCATTCCACCTGTAATAACATCTCTGGTCGTCTCTCCCTTTAAATGAACCCGGGGCTCGTTGAAAGGGCCCTATTATGTCCATGTGGGGTGGTGAGGAGTGTGAGGAAGGTTGGTGTGGCTGGGCTGGGCTGGAGCTGCTGGCAGCTCCTCTCTGCTTTTTGCAGGGGTTCAGCTGTGCCAAGGCACTGTACATCTCGGACACAGACAAGCGCAAGCATTTCCGCCTGGTCCTGAAGCTCTTCTTCACCAATGGGCAGGAGATTGGCACCTTCCACAGCAAGCTCATCAAGGTCATCTCCAAACCCTCACAGAAGAAGCAGTCACTGAAGAACACAGACCGTGCGTACAGGGACGTCTCTGTGGGGAGGAAAGCAGGTGCCAGCCCAGGGTGGGATGCTCTGAGTGCTCGCAGCTCGGCTCTGGAGTGGTCCAGGCTGAACTCAAAGCCCATGGGAACTGTCAACAGAGGATGTATCTGGACATACTGATGTCTCCATTCCAAATGGTTCACCCCCCACAATGTGTAATGCCCTGAAGCCAATGTGCTCCTCACACCCTGGGCCTCACCTGCACTCACACACAGAGCAAGGCAGCAGGGAGGGTGTTGGCTGCTGCCATGCTGGGTACCTCAGGAACCAGGGCTTGTCCTCCCCTTGTCTTGGCAGAGCTATAATTCAGACCTGGCAAGCACTAACCCAGCCACCTTTCCCTGCAGTCTGCATCTCCTCAGGCTCCAAAGTCTCTCTCTTCAACCGCCTGCGCTCTCAGACCGTCAGCACTCGGTACCTGTCTGTGGAGGGGGGAGCCTTCATCGCCAGTGCCAGGCAGTGGGCAGCCTTCACCCTCCACCTGGGTAAGGACCCATGGCCAGGGCTGCCTGTCTCGAGCCCTGGCTCTCTCCTCCTGCAAAGCCAGTTCTTGGGGGCAACAGGGGTGGGAATTAGCCTGGGGATGTGGGAACCTTTCTCAATCTCACCTCTGCCCAATGTTCCTGGTGTGTCTCTGGAGCTGATCCCGTTTCATACTGATATTGAGGGTTGGCATCGTGCCTTTGAGGGCATCAAGAGTAACTTACCTGGAAGAGGCCAGAGCTCAGCAGCATCCCTGCCAACACTGCCTCCAGTGGTGTCCCTTCGAGGTACCGCATCCCAGTCCCGCTCTCCCGTGCTGGGCAGTGGTCTCTCCAAGCAGTGAGCATCTGCCGAGGGGAGAAGGCAGTAAGAAAGCACTGGGAGCACAGCCAGGCCGGTGCATAGCAAGGCAGCCCAGGTTAATCTGCTCCCTGACTGCTTGGGGTGGTCACTCTTCCTCTCTCCTTCCCGGCCAGCCGATGAGTGCTGCTCCCGGAGCGAGTTCCCCCTGCGGGAAGGGTATATCCGCTACGGCTCCGTGGTCCAGCTGATCTGCACGGCCACCGGTGTCACACTGCCACCCCTGGTAAGCCTCCACCCCTGCGGGTGTCGGGAACATGGACCTGGCCGCTCCATGGCTCTGAGCGACAGGTGCCATCCCTGGGATGATGCCGCCCGCAGATCATCCGGAAGGTAATGAAGCAGTATGCCATGCTGGACGTGGATGAGCCCATCTCCCAGCTCCACAAATGTGCCTTCCAGTTCCAAGGCAGCGACCGCATGTATCTGTGTCTCTCTACAGAGAAAGTGATCCAATTCCAGGTATGTCAGTGCAAGAACGGGTGAGGACCCCCAGGGTCATCTCTCCAAGTTCCTCTGTGTTGCGTCTGGCTGGGAAACATCACTGGGAGGAGTCTTGGATCCAAATTAGGGTCAGAATCACTGCAAAGCCATCTGCCCGCTTTGGTGGGGACATCCTCACTGAGGTCTTTGCACAGGCACTGTGATCCTCATTTCCCAGTGAGCGAAGCAGTCGTGTGCTGGAACCAAGACAGTGGGGGCAGAAATCAGGCTACAACCCTACTATCCACACAGCAGTGTGTTTGAAGCTGTGACTCTCCACAGGCGTCTCCCTGCCCAAAGGAAGCCAACCGGGAGCTGCTGAACGACGGCTCATGCTGGACCATCATCAGCACAGAGACGGTGGAATACACCTTCAGTGAGAGCGTGGCCTGCATCCGTGAGCCCGTCAGCCCCGTGCCACTCATTGCTGCCCTGCAGGTGGGCACAGCCATGGGCTGCCCCCTCCTCTCTGTCACCTGCCTGCATCATGGCTCCTGCTCCTGAGCCCTTGCACGTTGTTTGGCATCTCCCAGTTTTTGGAATGTTGTGGGAGCGCCCAAGTCTGGACTGCTGCAGGGGGATGGGATGCACAGGCAGAGCGTCCTGTGGGAGAAGGAGTCTGGCTCATTCCACCACATAACACACTGCCACACACTCTGCCTGTCACAGCTCACAGGCGGTGGCGACGTGGCCATGCTGGAGGTGCAGGGCGAGTATTTCCATGCACACCTCAAGGTCTGGTTTGGAGACGTGGAAGCAGAGACAATGTACAGGTAACATGGCTGAGGGGGCTGGGGAGAAGGCAGAGAACAGCAGCCAGATTTGGCTGTGCTGGGCAGCTCTGGGAGGGACGTGTCTGCAGACCTTGAAGATGGGCCACTTTTGCTGCCCATCCTGTGGGACCAAGCACAAACATTACAAGGAGAAGCAGGGATGAGTCTGGTGCCTGCTCTCTGCCCTGGCTGCAGTCTGGGGACAGTAGTGGGTGGGGGATGACAGGAACCTCAGGGAGCTGCAACCAACCAAGCAATCCTGGCAGAGAAATGAAAGACTGGGAGTGAGAGAGGAAACTGGATGGAGGCTTCACACTGAGCTCCAGGATGGAGAAGTGGCAGCACTCACTGCTCGCTGCTCCTGCATGGGACCCTCCCTGGCTAATGCACACTTTTCTCTCCTGCACTGTTCCCAGGAGCCCCAAGTCCCTTGTGTGTGTTGTCCCTGATGTCTCTGCCTTTGGCAGTGACTGGAGGTGGCTGCGATATCCCATCACTGTCCCACTCCTGCTGATCAGGGATGATGGTCTCATCTACTCCAGCTCATTCACGTTCACATACACCCCAGAGCAGAGCTGCATCCCAGGGCAGCAGGTCCTCTCAGATGTCCCCCAGGACTCAGACAGATTACTTGACAGCATCCATCAGGAGTTCACCAGGACCAACTTCCACCTCTTCATGCAGAGCTAGCAAGCTGGGCAGGCAGGGCCCAGGGAAGTAGAACAGCCCTGAGCCCTGTGAGGGTGCCCCATCCTGGTCTTGGCATGGCCCTGCCAAAGGGCCCTCCCCACCCCTCAAACATCCACTATGTTCCTGTGATTTACTGACTTGTTTATTTGTCACAGCAGCATCTCACCCTGCTGAGATCTCACATGAGACCATCAATAAATCAGGCTTGAAGAACTCTCTACAGATTCAATTGCCTCTTGACTAACTTGCATGATTTACCTCCATGCTGGCACAGAGCACCACAGCCACGGAGTCCCTCAATGTCCTCAGTCCATATATTCAAAGGCCAGGAGGGACACGGATAACACATTAACACGACCTTAAGTGTTACTGATCCATACCAGGAATCCCTGCATTGCTGCTGTGCTTTTCATAATGAGGAGCTGCTTCCCAGCAGCCAAATACCCAGTACCAGATGTTTTGGGTTTTTTATTGGAGGCCCAAATGGGGTTATTTAGGAAGGAAAAGGGAAAAAAGGGGAAAAAACCTGTGAAACCCAGCTCCTCCCTAGCTGGCGTGACTCTGCTGAGCTCTGTTGTTTTACACAATTAGATACACACAGAAATGCAGTGCTGGCATCAGCAGAAAACTGCTGATCTATATGCCCTAAAAAGCGGACAGGTTTCTTGGAGCTGGACCCAAATGTTATGCAGAGTGGGTCTTACAGCTTTATTTAGCCTTTAGATCTCCATGGCATCCAAAAGCCCATGGTGTACCTGGAAACCTGCTGGTCTGGCAGTCCTGAGCTGGAGTTTGAAACAACCCAAGTGCCAGACACACAGTGCTGTTCAACCCACTCTGACCTTGGGGCAGGGGAGTGGGACAAGTACAGCACCCCATGACCCACAGCACCCCAGGATGGTCACATGGACATCCTTGAATGATCACCCAGGTTACCTGCATGTTTTGTGTGATCCAGCATGTTTCAGGTGCCAGCACTGCCCTGAATGCAGTCCATCCTCAGCCTTGCTGCATGCACCCCCTGCCACACTGTGCGTCCAGATGCTGAATTTGGGACTGCAGGGGATGGATGGCCTCACATCACACAGCAGGGAGATGCTGAGTGATGCTCAGAGTCTTGGCCTCCTCCTTCTGCAGCTTGTGCATGGCCCAGGCTCCCATGGGAATACAAGAGTTTGGGTCTCCAGAGTTCTAACCCAAGGCTTCCCAAGTGGCAGCACCTCCTTAAGCTCCACCAAGAGGTGGGGTTCCTTCTTCCCCAAAACCAGAACCTCACAGAGGGCAGAAAAGATGTTGGCAGACACATCTCTGTGCATCTGGAGCTGCTGTGAAAAAACTCTGGAAGAATATTACAGTGCATGCCAACGGCCAAGGGCTGGTGGGGGAAAGGGCTGAAGGACAGAGGAAGGGTAACCATGTGAAGATCCACAGAGGGTTCTGAAGGAAGCAAGTCCCTCAAGTAGGTGTCAGGTACCAGTGTGTTCATTAGGAGTTGGGAGCTGTGGTACAACACCATAGTGCTCGTGTTCCTGGCAAATACTCAAGTATCTTATTCAGGTGTGGGGGCAGCAGGGGCTTCCCCAGTGCTGCTTGGGCCACCCTATCACCCCACTCTTACCATCCCTTGTGCTCACCTCCCCAGCAAATCTATCCCAGCCTTAATGTAGCTGAGGGTGAGATGCAGGAAAATACTTTAATCAGCCCAAACAGAGGATCCCCCATATCTCCCCCAAAGTCATTTCCTCCCTCGTTTACTGGAAAAGCTGGAGGGCTGTGAAAGGGTGAGGCCAAACCTTTTAGTTACTGCCTGCATCCCACACAGAAGTGTCTGGAGCGTGCAGGCTCCTCAGCCTGCTCCCCTCCATCAGAGGCTGGGGCATAATTCACATTTTATGAATGGAAAGCACCCTCAGCTATATTTAGCAGCAGTCTGGACCCAAAGGGCAGGAGTAGCACTGCCTATTGACTTCAAGGGCTTGGAACAAGCCTGCCTTGTTATGTTTACAGCACAGTGCTTTGCTAGAGAGGCCAAGAAAGCACCGAGTGGCTCATTCTTGAAGTCTGATGGATTAAGCAAACAGCCGCAGTAATTCAAGCCACATGGGGAAAGGGGAGAGGAGGCGGCAGGACGGCTGGAGGGACTCAAGGGGCTCCTGCCTTTCCCCACCAGCCATGAGGTGCCTTTAATCTGCTTTTCATAGCAGGTCCCACAATGGAAATGAGAAGCTTTGCAGCTCCTGGAGAAGACACTTGCCTGACACGAGGAACATATGCTCCACGTCGCATGGCAGAGCTGGTAGCATGGCAGAGCTGTTTATTTGCATAATCACTGATTAACACAAATGTCTCGGACAGGCGCCAGCCAGCCAGTTGCATGTTGTTGCTTGTAAGTCCACAGCGCCTGTCCCTGATGGATCCTACAATAACCCAGCATGTGTCCAGGAAACATGGACCATCCCACCAGCTCTGGTGAGCTGGGTTGCCTGCAGAGCCTGTCTGGCAGCTCTTTTCTGCGCTCCTGAATTGCACATGGAGCTTTTCCCTGTCCCCAAGGCAGCCAGAAACATGGGTACAAAATCAAGCAGGAACAAACCTTCATATCGCTCCAAGAGCTGGGGATTTAGGAAAAGGACCAAATACTTAAGGGATGCTCAGGATAACTTATATTATGTGCGTAAGTGGTGTTGCATGAGCATCCCTGGGTGATGGTGAGGCTTGAAGACAATGGGGATTCCCTGCTCCCAGTATCCAGGGTGTAGCTGGGGCTGCTCAGAGCATGTCCTGGCAGTGAGCATTGTCTTCAAAAACATCCAGAAGAAAATAAAATCTTAGCTTTCCTCCATGACACAATATCCCAGAGGAACACCAAGCCTGCTCTGGGTCGTTTCTCTCCCTGCCTGGACTGTGTGACACTGAGAGGCTCGTTTGGAAGAAGTTGCTGCCATCTAGTGAGCCCGGCCCAGCACCAGCCCACAGTCCCCAGCCCACTGCCCTCAGCACCAGCGCACTGCCTGCTGAGCACCACCACACTCACCACACCACCTGCACCAATCCTGCCCCGGGCTCAGGCCAGCCTGGGAGCTGCACTGGGCACCTCTGTCTTTTTGGGAGGGTCATTTTCTGCCCAAATCCAAGAGATTAGTTGGTTTTTTTTAAACAGCGATGGAACTGCATTTTGCCCCAAAACACACAGCAGGTTTCCTAATAGGTTGGTGGAGTGTTTTTCAGGGAACAGAGGGCACATGGGAACAATAGGGAATGTCCCTTCCCTCCTCACTCAGTCCACATCCAGCCTGGTGACACTGCTCTTGGCACCAAAGTGGCCAGTAGGCTGGCTTGCTTGTAGGGAAACTTGCAATATCACATACAGATGGGGGAAAAAACCCTCTGGTTAAAGAGGAGTTTTGCACTCCCCTGACCACAAGGGGTGGGCAGTGGGGGAAGCTGGAAGGGAGCTCTAAGGAATGGGACAGTTCTGTACCAGTGAGATGTTTGCCTCAGCAAGAGCAGCCCAGGGCAGGTCCTTCTGCTGTGCCCATGCTGATCAGAATAAATGTGTGTATCCCCAGCCTTCCAGAACAGGGGATGTGGGGATGCTGCTCTACCCAGCAGAGGGAAAGGTACAGGAAAAAAAAACCCTTTCTTTGAAAACATGGTGCCCCCAGGACTGATGCCCAGGGTTGATTCATTGCATGAATAGGGCTTGGCCAACAAGACTGAACCAAGGGATCAGTTCCTGCATCATGAGCCATAAAATCCCCCTCCTTGCCAAGCCCCTGCACTGGTCTCAGCCCTACCCACAGGCCTCAGTGGGGTCCCATTACCTCAAGCATCCCTCCAAGGGCACCAGCACACAGGGCTGTAGGTTTGGGCTGTGCCCAGAAACCCTGTGCTGACTTTCCTTTTTCTGACAGAGCTATAAATTACCCAGCTGGGTGTCAGGATGCAAAACTATGCTGGGGCCAAAATAAGCCAAGTTGGACTGCTGAGGAATTACAATTACCTGCTCAAGAGGCATCAGGAACTGCTCAGGCATGTGGCCCTGCTGGCCAGACCCTAAAAGAAACCCAAATAGCAATAAGGACAGAGTGAGCTGGAGACACCCATGGGTGCCCATGTCACCAGCAATTCCAGGAGCAGGTATTATTAGCCTCTGACCCGAGATGGGCTGTTCAGGGGAGGAGACTGCCACGCTTCTGTGCCCACAGCCCTGGGCACTCAGCCCTGCCCATGCAGCCAAAAAGGCTGTGGAAAATTAGGTTTCCTTTTTTTTCTGTGGGTTTTTTCCTAAAAACAAGTTGAAAACAAGCTCATTTCTGGCAAGCTCTGGACTCCCTGCAGCCCAGGGAAGGACCAAGCCCAAGGGCCAGCAGTACCCCACCAGGCTGCAGCATTGGACCATTGCCCCAAGGTTGAAGCTGGGGCTTGGTGGCCAGATTAGGGGTGCAGGGTCAGTGCTGGGCATGGCTCCCTTTGGTCAGCCCCATACTGCAGCACTGCTGGGAGATCTGAGGAGCCCAGTTAGTGGGGGCAGGATGGAGGGAGCTGGCAATCTGCTCTCATCCTACTCTCAAAAGAAACACACGGATAGTTTTCTCAGAATTCACTAGGGAGGGAAAGCAGCTTTTTAAACAGCTTAAATAAACAACTGGGCTTGAAAACCAGGGGCCTGATTTCCATGCACTGCTGCAGTAATTAGAGTGCAAACTAGGCAGGCAGTTATGGATCAGCACTGAGAAGGAAAGGACTGAGTGCAGCTCCCTCCCCACTAGCCCAGCAAGGACTCAGCATCCCACAGTTCCAGGGCTGTGGGGCTCAGCAGGATCCCAGTGTGGCTTTGCCCAGAGCTCTGGGGGGAGCAGGCAGTATCATGCAGAGGAGTATGCTGGGGCCCTGGCTGCACAGTGTTGCTGACTGCAAGCCCCCTGTACTGTTCAATCCAACTCCTGCCCTGGCCAGTTTGGGCTTGGACAACTTAGGGGTGAAGCCTCAACTCTTTTGTTGGTGCCCTTCACCTCTGCATCAGGCCTGGCCAGAGGCAAGGGGACTTCATCAAACACTCTCCAGCATATGCCCAAATGAACAGCAAGAGCAGGATTGGTGCTGAGAGGTAGGGTGAGATTTGCTCTTTGCTTTCTCCCTTGGGGTGCACACTGTGGAGAGGAGCCTCCCCCCTCAGCCATGGCTCCCAGGGAAGCTGGAGATGCAGTCAGGGTTTGTCCCCAAGCCCCTGACCAGTGTCCCCAACCCCGCCGGGCTGTCTTTGTGGCTGTGCATGGGCACTGTCCCCTCGCACCCCACCGAGAGCCGCAATGCGTGTGCCCACAGCTCCGGGCTGTGCTGGAGGAGCGGGTGGGTTTGAAGGGCTCTTTGTTCCGCCGTGTAATTATACCTGAGCAGGGGAATAGAAACGTGCTGAAAACCCCTCTCTGGACCTTTCTGACAGAAGCCGGGGCGTTCGGCCGCACAGTGGCCCCATTGTTCCCTTCCATGCGCCGGGAGCAGCCGGACCACCTCCTGCACCCCCGCTTCCCCGAAATAACCAGCCTGTGATTAAAAACCGTGTCTTTTCCCTCCAATACTGGGCAAAACACCAAACCACGCCTCTGCCCAAGGCTGGCAGGGCAACGCAGCGGTAGTAAGGGCAGTGCCCGCAGGTGAGCCTGTGCCTTTGGCACTGTGAACACCCCCGGCACCCCAAACCCTCACTCACACCAGCCCGGCTGAGCAGAGCCACGGGGACATCCGCACTCGTGTCCAACCCTGCCCTTGCCAAACTCCACGGGAGGGAAAAGGGGCAGGGGGAAGGCAGAGAGGAAGCTGGGGGAAGAAAGGCAAAAAAAAAAAGAAAAGGAGTGGAAAGAAGAAAACAAAAAAAAATATTGGAAAAGGCAATACAAAGTGGAAAAGGGGTAAAAAGGAGCGGAAAAAATGAGTAAAAAAGACAAACTTTACATCCAGCAAGGTTTACTGCGATGGCAGTCCTGTGGACGAACCCACCGCCGCCCAGGAATTCCCAGGCGCAGGGGGGGGCGGTCGGACAGCCTTTGACCAGCAGGGACGCCCCCAAAACAGTCCCCTCCCGGCGGGAGCAGGGGCAGAGCCCGGCGGGTCCCGCCCGCAGTGCCGGGTGTGCCCAGGAGGGGGCACCAGACACGCGGCGAGCGGGAACGGGCCGTGAGGGAGCGGGAAAGGGGATGCCCGAGGAGGTCCCGGGGGATGAC
This sequence comes from Myrmophylax atrothorax, assembly GCA_026770055.1. Classification (NCBI taxonomy): domain Eukaryota; kingdom Metazoa; phylum Chordata; class Aves; order Passeriformes; family Thamnophilidae; genus Myrmophylax; species Myrmophylax atrothorax. The sequence continues at coordinate 5,430,941 of JAOXXN010000252.1, read as the reverse complement.
CCGGTGTTTGGCTAAGTTACGGCTGCGCCATCCTCGGAAGTGTCCAAGGCCAGGCTGGATGGGGCTTGGAGCAACCTGGTCTAGTGGAACGTGTCCCTGGCTGTAGCAGGGGGGTGGAAGATGACCTTTAGTGTTCCTTCCCACACAAACAATTCTGTGATTCTATGAAACAACTCTCAAGGAGTCACTTTGGTACAGTTGATGAGCTTGGCCCCACAAAAAACACCAAAGCTTTGGGCATCACCACCTGCACCACAGCTGGCACAAAGCAGGATGGGACAGGGGATAGGGAAGGAGAAGCTGAAAGGTTTAGCCCAACTATCATAACATCCCTGCAGTGAAGGGCCAACTGCACACAGTGATGCTGAGGGAAGGAAGGTTCTCACCTGGCAGACCTCAGCCCCAAGGACAACCTGCTGTTTTACCTCCAGCACAGTCCCATCTTATCCAGCTAACTGGGAGCCCAGTGAGCCCCCATCCAGCCTCAGTGGGCAGAGGGCTGCACTAGCAACCCCTATCCTCTGGGTACTCCCTACCACTGCCTGAAGTCACAGAGGGCACAACTGTGCACCCTACCCAGCACCCCAGGGGATGCTTATGGGAAACACTGTGTCTCCAGGGTTCAGAAATTGTGCCCTTCCAGACTGTGCAGGTTAGAAGTGTTGGGGACAGGCACTACTATCACCTACACTACTGTACACCATGGCTGTGACCCATTTTGGCGCTTCTCCGGCATGTAGCACAGCACTCACTCCAGTGCCACAGCTCACACTGCAAGACAAGGGATCCAGACATCCATAAACTCCTCCTCAAAACCCCATGGAAGCCATAAAGTAAATGGAATCAACAAGATTACGTTTCATCTTCCAGCTGCCCCGTGCTCCTCCTGCCAGGGAGTATTTGGGAAGGGCAGACCTGCTCCTGGGCACTGGATCACGTCAGAACCTGGCAGGGTTCCAGCTATTTTGAAGCCTGGTAAAGCAGATCCTCAAAGTTTTGGGTTCAAAACCAGAGTAGCACTAAGAATAAAAACAACAGTGTCATCTCCAAGGTCAGAGATGAAGACCAGGAATGCACAAGGCGTTTGTGCTTCTCATCATACACCAGGTACAGGCAGGATGGCCTGGGAGGACAGCAAGGCAGACAGAGGGAATGGTAACAAATCCATCCCAGGAACTGGGGCTCTGCAAGGGACAGGCAGGCAGCCAGGCTTGTGCTCCAGGGATTTGCAGACTACCCATCCAGATTGCTTTGCAAAAACAAGGCGTTTTACACTGGGGGCAATTTTGGAAAGTACATGGGATTCTTGCAACAGAGAGACAAAGCCCAGGAGAAAAAGAAAAGGGGAGGAGGGGAAAAAACCACCAAAACCACAGGTTGTTCCAAGCAGCACATCCAAGAACCTGTCACAGCCACGAGGCACAAGAACTTGAAGATCGCAGAGTACGTCACCAATGCACTGACAAACAGCAGCTCCCACGGAACACAGAACAGCCCTGGGAGCACATGGCTCTGCTTTTCCTGGTACTGGATCACCTTCTGAGGACCTTTGAGAGCACAGTGGTGACAAAGCAGGCAACAAGGAGCAACACAAGCACATGCTACTCCCTCACCCCTGAGGAAGCCTCTGTGCTGGTCCCAATTTGTTCCCTTCATCCCTGCTAATCTAAACCACCTGGAGCAGGAATTCCCACCAGGGAGAAGGGAATTAGATTTTCTCAATTATGATAATGCATTTAAATGCAGCACTTCTGAGGAGCCTCAGCACTGTACCCAGCAAGCAGCCCTGCTCTCTGCATAGCCCACCCTCTCCCACCTGCCTGGGGACAGGTATGAGTCCTGTCCCTTGAGAGCACCAAGCTGGCAGGGCAGAGGGGCTTGGAGAAACAGCAGTTTCCTCCACATCTAGCATAGAAGAGCAGTTGTTCTAGTTCAAAACAGCATGAAGTCACCTGTGGACTTGCTCTCAGAGCATCTGACCCCAGACAATTAACAGTTCTCCACTTTGAAGCCTACATTGGTTAAAAAGGATTGGCTTCAAACTTGGTGGAGCAAGACCCCCAGCACATTGTTCTCCTGTCTGAGGGCACAGGCAGGTGCTGCTCTCTTTACCTCCCTCTGTCCCTTCTGGCTGCAAGAGGACAGCCCTCTTCTCAAAGTGCCATCACAAAACTGACCACCAGAGAAGAGACAGGATAGACTCACCTCATAGTTCTGTGCTGCCTCTGCTTTACTTGCCTAGAGAAACCCAGGGACAGCGGGAGTCACTCGTGGGTCAGACAGTGGAGGCAGCTCGGGAGCCATGGACAAAGCCCCTTTGAGCTGCAGCCACCGAGCCAGGTCCCAGCGTGCCTCCCTTTTTGGTAAACCAAGAAGTTACACAAACATGAGCTCCCAGTTATCCAGCTCCCAAAAGAAATTTCAGATCAGAAAGAGTCCAAAAAGCCAGTTTTAGAAAGTACCATTTATTTGAAAGGAAAAAAAAAATCAGTAACAGTGGAAAAACCCCAAGAGCAATTACACAAGAGAATCTAAATATCCCAAGAAGCAAACACGGCTCCTGCCTTCCTGGTAGTGCTGTCCACAGGCAGCAGCAAAGTCCTCCCTCTCCCTCCCAGCCTCCAGTGAACTCTGTGCAGCTTTGAGAGCCTCTCAGAGCCCCCAGTTTCCCTGAATACACTTGTACTGGGACCAAGTGAGTGAGTCAGGTGAAGGAAGACCTCTTCTGTCCCACCCATATTCAAACACACACCTCCCTGTGTTCCCACCTCGCCTGCCTTGCTCCAAGAAGGGGCTGAACCTTTTTCTATCGCCTCTCTGGATTTGGCCTAAAGTTTATACAGCAAAGCCTCAGTAAGGGGGCTTCAGGAGCCAGGAGATTTCTGAACAGCCTTTGCTACCCAGGCACTCGGTTTGGGGACCCGCAGTCTGATTTTTGTTTTAACCCATACCAGACTCAGAGCTGCAGGAGATGTGACTTGCACACAGCTCTGTAACACCTTCCTGGCACAGAGGCATCAGACACACACATCACCCTTTGCTCTGGGAGCATGGGGAGGATTGGTCCAACTCTCAGCAGAGGTAAGAGCCATGTACAGGGGATGTTAACAAAGACTCTCAGCAGGGCGTTCAGAGCTTGCACCTATGAAAGCTCAGAGCTCCCAGGTGGAAGATGCTGCCCAGGCAGAGCTCAGCTACCAGTCCAGCTTTGCACAAGAGGCAGGACTCAGCACAGCACCACAGGGGACTCTGCCACGCAGCCAACCCCCAAACATTAAATTATTGTCTCCATGCTGCAACCTTCCAATGCCTGCTTCAAAGAGCAACCCCATGTGGGGATCTCATCTCTGATTTCTGAGGATCAAACCCAGCACACCACCAACCCCATCCTGCTTCCAGACACAGCCAGGACATGGCAAGAGCCCCAGAGCTCTGACCACTCCAGGCTGCCTTTTGGAGCACAAACCCACTTCTGCTGTGCACAAGACACTGGACAAACAGCAGCACAAACAAGATCAAAAGCCTCTTACACACCACAAGGCTGCTGAAGAACTAACTCCAGCCTTTTCACTCTTAACTGTGTATTTCTTAGTAAAATATATAATATATAGCTCTATAGGACCAATTGTAATATATTACAGCCTAGAAATACTCTTGTCTTTTCCCTACTTCAATCATATTATGCATCCAACTTTGCATACAGAAGTTATTGCCTTGAATTTATAATTGAAATTCACAGAATAAAGCTTAAATAGTTTTCACAGACACTCATTATATTAGTGTTTTACATAAAAAGCATGAGTTACCAAATGAGAAAGCAGCCATTTCAGAAACTATAAATAATTCTATTTAAAAAAAAACTAAAAAAAGTTATGAGAAAACCATAAATATCTTTACCCTCTACAGTACCTGCTAAAGAACTAGAAGAAACCTGTAACACACTGTAGCTAACGCTGCTTCAGTTCAGAATACAAATCATATAAGACAGCATCTCTAGACAAATGCCCGGCCAAAGGAAACACAAAGGGATTGAAAAAATAAATCTGAGGAAATTAAAAAAGTAGATTTTTTTTATTATTTCAAAACAATTTCTACAAACTTTATATAAACATTAGGCTATTTTCTTTAAAATTTTGTTATAAAAAAAATCCTACAAGCAATCCTTTAAAAAAGGTAAGAGACTGAAGGCAAGGAAAGGGTGTCACCATAGCCAAACACAACTGGCTGTCCTGATTTCAAGGACTAATGACCCTTGCCTGGGGCCAACAGGAAGAGACGGAAGCCTCATGGGGAAGATATTCCCATAGGCCCTTTATGGCATTCAGGGATTTTAAGCCCCTCTGGGCCTTTTATTCCCTGATAAGGCAACATTATCTGTAGTGTAAGAGATTCATAAATAGTTCTCCACAGAAATGCTTCACATCAACAGCCTGCTGCAAGACATGTAGGAGCAAGATTTATAAAAAAAGCCATCTTCTATAGAAGTAGCCAATCCCAGCACAGCACACTGGATGCAAACACATGGTGTTTGCTTCCATACAGTCTGGTTTGTGTTTATATACCCTCTATAAAACCAAGCAGAAAATTTGGCATCTTTATTCTTTTTACAACTAGCTTAGGAAAAAAAATACACTGAGTTGGGGTGGTTTTTTTCAGACTCTTTGTATTTCATTGGGCCCTTGTTAGCTGAGCGGGATGGGAAGGGTCACGAAGGAAGTTTGCTTTTTCTCTCAAAGTCACTTTGAAATTCAATCCAAAAAGAGCATTTGTTCAGCACATCTCATCTGAGGGCACAGTGTTTCCATACAGTTTGTTTGTCCCTTGATGGGCACAAGGTGCTGCTGAGCTTTAAGCATAGAACTCATTTGTGGGGGCTTTCTTGTAGATGGGTTTCTTCCCCAGGTCGTAACTGCCCTCGTCCTTTTTCTTCATGCGATAGACCAAGAGGAGGATCAGGAAGACAGCAAACAGGAGGCCCACTGCTCCTCCTGCAATGAGAGCTGGGGAGGAAAAAGAGCATGGAAAAAGTCAGTTGCATTTCAAAATCTGCTCCATAAGTACCAGCTCCCAGAACTGCCTCCAGAGCCACTGTCCATGTGCCTGTCACCGTATGTGCTGGTGCTTTCAGCAACAGCAGATGTTACTCGGAAAGGCCAGAGATTGCTTCCAATCCAACCACAGAACAATCACATGTTCCACATTAACCAGTTTGTGCTAATCTTCCAGTCTAGTCCAAGGAAGAAATGTTGACAAGAAGATATTCTCCCTGCATGGAGACAGAACTGAAAAAGAGCCCCACCACAGCCCATAGGAAAATGGTGTAGTAGCTCCAATCTGAATGCTTTAAGTCCCTGTATGTGCATACCCTGGAGACTCTGTATTCCAATTCATCAGCAACATCCAACCACCAACACCACTTCCCTTCAAAAACAAACAAACAAAAAACCCAACAAAACAAAACCACAAAGAAAGACAACCCCCAAACCCACTAAAAACCACCAAGCTTTTCTCTCTCCTCACACCAAGAGTGGCCACAAGACTTGACTGGTTTATCCTTTGCTGTGACACCTACTCCTTGCACTGAATCAGCTTCCTTACTAGATGGCTTTTGCAAGCCACTCTTCTGGTCTCTTCTCCGACTACCAGGATGGCTCCAATAGACACAATGTGCCAAGGTTTGTGCTTGAACCATAAGGCCAAGTGCTTGAAGCAGCAATGTGTGAGACAGACCTTTCCCACTTGCTGAGGGGGAGCCAGTATCTTGGTTTTGCTCTAGACATCAGTACTCAGATTCCCACAGCTAATCAGGTGTTCAAATCCCTTAGAGGGGTTGGTTGGCTTCTAGCAAGGCTCAGAAAAGCAGGACTTGAGCACACATTACAAGGAAAATGCCTGTATTTGATATTAAAGTCTATGATGTCACTGGTTTATGGCCAGAAACACCTCTTGTTGAAGCAGTATCTGGGTGCAGAGCAGCTGCCACATGACTAAAGCCAACAGTTACCTGGCAGGCTCAAAACCAAGCTGTTTACCCCAGCAAGGCAAGCAGCAGGCTCTGCTGTTGTTTAAGGACTAGAAAGCAGAAGTCACCCTGCTACAGGTAGTCACAGAGGTAGTGAAACTCATTCCCCTTGTCAGCAGGGAGCTACTCACCAGAGAAACAGGGAACAACAGATGCCATTTTGATTTTCAGTATTAATGATTTATCAGGAGAAGGTGGAATAATACCTGTAAGAACTTCTGTTCTTTCAAAGATGCTGCTGTTGGCTGTGCTTGCCATGGAGATCTTGTTGGACAGGTTCTCTTCAACAGGTACAGCTTTGTCTGGAATGATTTCATTGTCCACCATTGTGTTTTTCTTCTCACCGTCTATTTTTCTCCCAGTATCTCCAGGGATATAGTTGTCAGATATCTACAGAACACAGACAAACCACACCCATCAGTAAGCAGCACCCAACCTACCTACAGCTGAAACCAGGAGGGCGTGCAGGGAATAGAAAGTTTGCTCAGTGCATTACGAGTACACTGTTCCTGCTCATGCAGGTGGATTTGTCTTGCAAGGGGGAGGGTATTCAGGAAGTTTCAGACAGACCAGAGGAGCTACGTGTTGCTTAAGAACACAGAGGGGCAATACCTACCAGAGGAGTATCCATGGTGGTCAAATACATGTCTTCTTCAGAGTCTGAATAGTCTGCAGAGGGAGAACAAAATATAGAGGACTAAGTTTTCATCTCATTACATGCAATTTTCCCACAATTCAGACACTTCCCATAATACCAGCAACTGCAGACAAACTAGGACTCTTGTCCTCTGCAACTCCCTCTTATCTACAAGTACTTTTATAATTTAAGGCCTTTGATTGCACAAGATCAGGAGATGCAATCTTGACACCAACACCTCTTACGGGAGGTGTCTTCAGCTGGATCCACTGGCCCCTGCAGAGCAAATCTGCCATAGCTTACTAAGGTAATGCCAATGGAGGGCATTGCTCGCACAGCCCATCCCTAAAGGATCATTCACCAACTCTCCAGATCTGCCCAAACATGTCAGCCACCTATTTCAGCACTTGTTCTTTTGCTTTTAGAGAACAAATGCTCACATAAAGGGGGACAGAGCTATAGAAACTGGTTCGGGCAGGGAGCTTTGCATGTCACAGAGAGTTCACTTGAACACCAGTTAGTCCTTTACCTTGTTTGGCCTCAGCTGAGATATTAACTTTAAGCCTTTTAATACTGCCTCAACAATAGACTTTCTTTTTTAAGTTTCTCAGCAGTTCTTTGGAGTTCAACAGGAAAGAGATCCAGCCAGTGGAGTGCAGCAAGACAAGCTTGGCTACACTCCATCTGGCCTCCCCAAGTGATTCAACATCACAGCACAACCACTTTCACTGTTCTCATCTGAGTGACTACAACAATTCACAAGACACTCTCATCTCCACTTGACACTGCGGTTCCTCTGGAGCTCTGGCTGTGCATTTAGCCCATCACTCATGGGCCGGTGCTGAAAGAAATTTCAGTGTCAGCTGAGGGAGATCCATTTCCCCCCTTCCCTACTTACCTCCAGATCCAGATGACTCCTCTATATCCAACGAATCAAAAGTTAAGGGAGGACTGAACCTACTCAGGTCTTCATCATCTGGCAAGTCCCCGGAGGCAGGGTAGTCAAGCCATCCAGCATCCATGGTCTCAGTTTCTCTCACCTGCAAATAGGCGTGGAAAAGTGTTAAGTATCAGGCAACTCCTCAGAAGCATTTCACAGAAGGTTCAGAGCCTGTGCTGAGCACATCACTTCCAAGAGAAACACATTAAATGCTGAACTTCCTCTCTACCAAAAGCAGTATCTGTATCAGCCTGAAAATAGCTGAATTCCCCTAGAATTTCTCTAGAATAGAAGCGAGAGCCGGCCTGGGAGGGGAATTTCCTGAGCACTACAGATTCAAGAAGTTCACCTAAACACACAGGGTGAAAATAACACAACAGGATCTTGGTCAGGAGTCTGAAGCAAAAGCTTTGGAAAAGCAATACCTTCAGTTTGTGATAAGGGAGAACTTGGAAGGACTTGCTATTCCCAGGGAAAAAGCCTGGCACCTATAGGTCAGTTTTCTGCACAGCACCAAAGCCTCACAACCAAGACAATTCCTCGCTTCCTGTATTGAGAACAAACGCATTTTATCACCCAAGGCTTAAAAACTGGTCTGTCAGTTCAGCTGAATTGCAGTGCAATACAGTGTGACGTTCAAGAGCACTCACTATCAGTAATGACTCGCCTGAAGGAAGAGCTTCCCCTGCCTCACCTCTTAAAAAGCATGTAAACAAACAAGCCTGTAAAAATATGTCCGGGATTCAAAGGCCCATGGAGTGCAGTTACAGCACAAAAGCTGGAGAGCCTCCCAGATATCAGCTGTTTGGCCACAATGGCAATTTGCACACCAAAGCTCATTTGCACTTGGGACTTTCAAGGAGCCACAAGCACAAACCTCTTGCCCTCACCAGGGTTATGCAACTTCCCAGAAATATTTCTTCTCCTCACCCTACAGCCCTGGGGCCAGCAGGGTACCACAGGTATGAGCGCTGGGGTTGCTCAAACACCAGCCAAAAATTCCAGATGCTTCCACAGCCATGACATCATCCCCATGGAGGGGCACTCAACCCCTTCCCCTAAGGCACAATGCAGATGGATGGGTCCCATAGCTGGGGGCTACACTGGCAACATTTTTTCATGCTGTGCTCACAGAACAACTGGGCTGTTTTTACAAAGGTTTTATCTACACAGTAGAGCATTTTTGACACAACCCTTTACACTCAAGGGCTTTTTTCTCAGTGTACAGGCTTACCACAAGCTCCAGCCTCACAGGGGGTGAAGGAGGATCAGAGACTCATGGGGACAGTTGGAGCTGCTGGATCAGCCCTCCTGCTCACCTGGCCAGGTGTGGCCCATCCCACAGCCCAGCAGTGACACTGACTGATGAATTACATCCACTATTGATCTCACAAGCCAATGCCAACAATCAGCCACAAGCCACGAGTCAGCTCCCCTGCCCACAGCACCAGCCCTCATTCCTGCCCCATTTCCCTACCCATGAGCACATCTGCACACTGGGCTTGCCACAGACAAGGCCCTGTGGCCAAGACAAGATGTTTCTCATTTTGCACCAGGAGCAGTGGCACTAAATGTGCTTTTCCTTCGCTTATTGAGGCATTTTTGGTTTCCCCAGCAACTCTGCTGCAGGATAGCCAGATGAACAGCCCAAAGGGCATGGAGTGCTGAGGCCAGTTCTCCTCCCAGACCCCTCTCTCTGCTGTGCCAAGCCTGGCACTGGGTGCCAAGAAGGGGGCTGGGAGGAAGGTCAGCCTGGAAGAAACCCTCTCCCGGCCTGGAACCAGGCATTCCTAACGTTACGGATCACTCGCTCCAAGGGAAATTCATTTCAAGATATGTGAAAACCAGCCAAAGCCAGCCCTGCAATGGAAACTGCTGCCAGCATGCAGTAGCTGTTCCCAGGGCAGCTCCTGGCCATTTCTTCCTGGCAGGAAGAGCCCAATTCCTGATCTAGGGCACCCAGGCTGGGGAGCATTTTTGCTGCAGATCCGTATAGTAATCTGACTGCTGCACTGGGCAGATTGATGTTGGCAAAAGTGCTGTGCCGAGCCACACCCCAGTGCCAGCTCAGCCTGTGCTTCACCATGAGTCACGGTCAGTAATGTCCAAGCAAGGGCAGCTCAAGAAAACCCAGATTTAATCCCTGGAGTGGCCGTTCAGCCCACTGGCCTTATCAGATCAGTCCAGCCACAAGCAAAGTGGGGGCAGACAGACGCTGTCATTAGTATAGGCTGTGGAATGCACCAGGTCTGGCTATCAGAAAACCCTATTCAAATCAGGACAGGCAGTGTTTACCAGCAGAGGACATAAGGAAATTACTGACTCACAAGCATACATAAGATTATATGGGAGCGTTCCCTGAACTTACTTTTCATCATCCTCTTGAGCAAGGAGAAGTTCCTGGAAGCTACAAGAGCTTCTCAAACGGTACAGGCAACTTGTCCTGTGGGCAGTGAGCCTCACGCTCCAGATTCATCCGCCAGAGAAGTCAGAGGGCTGCTGGGCACCTCCATAATTATCCTACAGGTTTCAAGGTATGTACTTCTAGAAAGCAGGCTCTGACTG
>JAOXXN010000252.1:5410349-5420677 GCA_026770055.1 Myrmophylax atrothorax | reverse complement strand
TATGTACTTCTAGAAAGCAGGCTCTGACTGGCAGCTGGTGCATGGGCAGCCTGGGAAGAGTTAACAGTGCAGTGCGGTGCTTGAAGGGCAGGTCTGGAGCAGGCACATTCCTCACATACACACCTGTGAGAGGGCACACAGGCACTTTCACAGACTTACAACCAAGGGCTGCAGGCTTCCCAAGTGCCACAAAGAGCTCCCTGGAGTATTGCTTAAAAAAAGCACACACCTTTCCAAGGACACACAGTCCTCCCCACAGCTCTGCTACTTGGTGCAGAGGCACCACGGAAGGCGGCCACACTTCCTCCGGGCTTGCAGGCTGCAGCCAGGAGGAAAAAGCTACAAGACTGCCACAGGATGATGGTCAGCCCTTGCCAAGTCATCTCTGGCCACATTCAGCTTAACACCTTCTGCAACTGCCAGCTGGAGAAGGACAGCAGCACTGCTCAGAGTGTGCCTTCCACCTGTTGTCCCAGCACTGGAGCCAGGCCAGGGACTTGCTGGGAGAGTCGGACTGGGTGGCTGCACAGCTCCACCTCACCCTGGCAGCTGAAGTCAAGTCCTGCTATTAATATGCTCCTCTCTAGGAGGGGTCTGTACAGAAATCAACTTTTCCTGTAGGAGTCTAGTTCCAGGATTTCTTCATGTTAAGCAGCTTTATCCACAATAAGCACCGAGGGAGATTAAACGGCGTGCTGGGGATCAGAAGCTTTGCCTGCTTGCCAGTGGCAAATAAATAAATAAGAGTTTATTTCATGCCAGACAACCAGCACATCAGGCACGTGAACTATGAACACCATTCCTGGAAAAGCTGGGCACAGAGATCTCCTGTTTGAACCCAAGGCAGGTTGCAGACACTGTTCAGTGGGGGCACAGGAATCACACCCTTGGCATCCCAGAGCCCTGCTGTGCTCCATTCCTAGCCCACCCCACTCCATTTCATGCTCCTGGGGCCTTCCCTTACAGCCCCAGAATAACATTCACCTCTTCTCAAAGCAAGATCATCTACTTATTGAGGCAGCAAACAAAGTTTGTGTGCGATTTGTGAATTTCCCCAGCCGCTGGCAAGTTCTGGGAAATAACAAACCCAGGCAGCTCGTCTGTCCCAGCCCACATGTCCTCACCACAGCCTTTGCAAACCCTTTCAAAAAACCCCAAATGATGTTTTGGGGCAGAGACAAACTTTTCCAGACACAGAACTGGCTTTTACAGCTGGCCCTTGTCTCTGATGAAATACACAGTTCATTAAGAGCTCCTTTGAAGGGTCACAGCCAGCAAGTTACAAAGGGAGTCAGACCTGCAGGAATCAGGGCATCCACAGCACACGGAGCTCTTTATCAAGTTTATTATTTTGGCATGGAGACCCAGCAGTTGCTTCTGGTCTCCCTTCCCAGCACTGTGTACACAAATCTAGGAGTAAACAGGACCAAGGTGAAAGTCAACCTTTCCTAGACAAAAGCACATGGAGCTGGGCCAGCCTGGGTGAGGAGGCAGAGACCTGTTAACTCTTTGTAGCCTGCAGGGACAGGCAGTGTGAGCTGCTCCCAGGACTTCCCAGGTGCTCTGTACTTGAGGACAGTTGTGCAGATTGCCTTGTTTCATTCAGCAAGCAGGGTTACACAAAATATCTTTCCCAGACCTGCGGTGTCATGGACAGATGTGACCCCACACCACAATGCACAGCCACATCAGCTTAACCAGAAAGGGCTCCTGGACAACACGAGCAGCTGCCTGGATGGTCCAGCCTTGGAGCTTGGTTATTAAGAGATCATTTGAACAGCAACCACCCTGGCTTTCGTGCTGTCCTGCATCATGAACCAAAGAGCACAGAATCCAGTGGGATCTTTCCAGTGCAAGAATGCAAAGTTCTGTAAAACACCAAGCCCAAGGGAGGGGATTTCCATATAGTTCACTTCCATTGAGCTCTTGCAGGAGCCTACAAACCAGGAAGGTTTTAAAGCCCGTACCAAGCATGCAGAGCTCGGGTTAGATGTGAGTTCACTTCCTCAAAGCTCAGCAGCCCCCCAAAAGCAGGAAAGCAGAGGAGTGTCACACAGAAGCTTGAAGCTGGGCAGCTCAAATCGGTGTGAAACAGCCAAATAAAGCTGATCTTTACAGAAGGGAGGTGTGCCGTGAGGCAACGGGCAGACAGCTCTATCTTCCCACCTGAATAAGCATAAATAATTATAATTCACTTCTAATAATGTTTTTATTAGGTGCTTCCAGCAACAGCTCCTGTTAGACTAGTAAGGAAAGGATCTATATATTCCCCCAGAACACACTTTACTCCCTCCACACTCCAGCTCGATGTAGGGGAAAAAAATAGACATACAAAAGTCATTTTAGTCTGGAGGGCAAAGCAAATATCTGTATTTCAGTCTAGGTCACACCTAACTCCTTCAACACATCAGCCACAGTAAAAAAGTCCACTTGTGCCAGCTCCTTGTACTCATGCCTGAAGGTACCATTTTACCACCCACTCCTGGCCACTCTGTCCCATATAACTCTCAGCACATAAGGCCTGCAGTGGCCTTTGTGCCAAAGGACAAAAGTCAAACAGCTCCCATCCAGGCACATGTTTGTGTTTAGTTGCATGACAGGATCACCCGAGGCTTCCAGACATAGTTAAATACTACCTTTGCTCAACATTTCCAGGCAGTCCTAGAGCAGAGCCACAGCCAGCCTTGCCCATCCTCTCTGACAGCCACTGTCCAGTACTCCCTCCACAGGGAGCTGTAAAGGTAAATCCATGACATCTGAGGACTAAGGGAGAAATCAGAGACTGAAGTACAGACCACAGCTTGCAGTCCATCTCCAGTACCCACTGCAGTTACTGCACACTCTTAGTGTCTCTTAGCAGAGAAAGGGAAAAAAAAATATATTACCATTTGATTTGTGCTCAGTAACACAACCAGGGCGCAGGGTTTGCTTAATAAGACAGCAGCAGCAACATACAGGCTAGGGAACTGTTCAGCTGGTAAAAGCATCACTCACTCAAGGTGACTTAGAGAAGCCTGCCCATTCCCTGTCCAAGCAGGTATCCATCTCCCTGCAGGCACACACCCTGTCTGTCTGTGTGCTCACACTCCACAGACCACGTGCAGAAGAGAAGGCACGTCCAGCACTATCCCAGCCCCAGCCTGGGTCGCTCCCCCCTTGCCCCCATTCCCTGTGTGATTCTTTAAGCCCTGTCGCCACAAGCAGCTCTCCTGGGGGCTCATGCGGCAGCGCAGCCATAATCCCCGTGACAATTACACCGTAATCCCAGGCTCTGGAGAGCCACTCACTGTCATGGGTGCCTTCCCTGCAGCAGGGATGAATCCTCCCGAGCTCTGCTTGCTCAAAATAGGCTTCCCTGCACTCACAAAGTCAAACCTCAGTTACCTTTGAACTGCTGTGCACTGGTTTACACACAGTCTGCTCTCTCCAGCCCACTCCATCCCTTTCAGGCTACGCTGTAGGAGGACGAAGAGATCACAAAGGAATGAACTCTTGTTTAACTGCTCTTCCCTAATTATCAGCCACGAGCAAAGCCATAAAGATTGAGTCTTTTGCCAGACAGGCACATGCTGGGATCTGTTTACTGCAATGGTGGCAAAATAGCTGCTCTAAACACTCAATGCCCAGCTCCAAATCCAGAGTGGGAAGGAGATGACTGCTTCCTGCTCCAGCTAGAGGAGATAAAGCTCAGCAGGGCAGGCACTTGCAGATGGCTGTGTGTCCATCACTTGCCCTGGAGCAAATAAAGATAACGTTCAGAGGAAAACTACAGGAGGAAAAAGCAGGAGCTCTCATGTGACTGCAGAAGAAAACAACTGCAGCAGAATTTCACGCCCCTGAAGGGTTCTCCTGGTCACAGTGATACACACCTAGTTCATAAAGAGATTATACTTTTTATGGTATTTACAAATCTAATCATAGGCAATTCATATGCTTCACTGCCCAGGGCTCAGCTCAGAAGCTGGAGAAATCTATTGAAGTTTAAAAAAGGAATTTAGTTTTTCCAGCTCACAACTCATTTGGAGTTGCCCTACTCTATAACAGAGGCTTCTATTGCATCCTTGTCTCCAGAATAAAAAAAGGATATAAAGGCCACAGCAAAGCAGCTTTAGCATCAAAGATGATTTTTCATGCTGACACTTCAGGCCTGGGGTGTTTCATACACCACACTTCCCCCTCATGCTGGGAAGAAGCCCGCCCTCACTGCCCTTTCCTAGAATACAGCTACACCCCAATATTTCCCTGAACACGTACACAAGCAGAATTTCCACTTGGTAAGAAATGCGTGACATGCCTTTTTGGGATCTTTATTCTCCCTCATGCCAGAGTGTTAGCAAAATTAAGCCAGGCAGACACCCAACTTCAAAGGGTGCCTTTCCTATCTGGCTCACCATGCAGCTAATCTCAGCTTGTTTGTACAGTCAAGATTCCCAATGCTGCACCCTGCAAATGGTTCCCCTCCCACGATCCATTTTAATCTAATCAGGAGTAGTAGCCCAAAGATTTAGGCATAGCCCAAGCAGTTGAGCTCTGCCAGCACAGTTATGCTGCTCTGCTGGCAAAGGTGCCAGCAAAGAATTGCAGCAGAGGAAGTGATCGGCACAAAAGCACTCGAGACAGCAGAGCAGCAGCACTCCACTATCAACCATACCCGTGTGAGCATTTACACAAACAAACATTTCAACAGCAGGGATTTTCCTTCCTAGCTGCAGCAGCAGAGGCTGGGGTTTCAGTGCCTGGGATCTGGGGATGGTGGTTTTTGGTTTTGGGGGGGTTCTTTGGTTTGTTTTTTAACAAATACATTCCCTACTTGTGCAGAAGTTGCCTTGGCTTGGGCCCAGAAAGCAGCAGACACAGTGTGTGCTACTGGGGATAATGCAGCTGTACTTCAGGAAACCTGTCACTCCCAGGAGCATTTTTCTTCTCTCAAAGGGCTCTGAACTCCCAGTCAGGCTTCCCTGCTTCTTCGAGCAGGAGATGAGCAGCTGGCAGCAGTTTTCCAGCCCTCCCTGACCATGTCTTTGTACCCACTTGGTCACAGCCAGGAGCAGAAGGACACAGCTATTGTTTGGGTCACTCCTTCCCTGGCACTGCAAAGCCCACGCTCGGCTGGACTAGCAAGTCTGTGAGTAACCAACACGCAGGACCTGCTCCTAATGCTCAGCCTCAGGAAATTTGGAATTAGCGCCAAGAACAGCTCGCACATAAACAGTCTCCTGCAAGATCCTGGCTCCAGACTCCGCTCCATTGCACACTGTGGATTTGCAATAAATATTTACCTCGCTGGGGAACAGAGTCTTCCAAGCAAAAGCTCCTGACATCAGTAAGGGCTGTATTTCCATTTGGAGGAAAGTAGAAGCTTCTCTGTCTTTAAAGGGGGACACTAGCCCACTGAAGAGGCTTCTGCCACCCTCCTAGCACCACACTGACCAGGATCTGTCCCACTCCTCTCCAGGCTAGCACAGCAGCAACTCCACCACACCACATGCCCTGCCTTCCACACAAACTCCCCTCAGTCACCTCATCTTCTGCAGAGACTTCTGGCTACTGCGCTGTGCAAGCCACTTCAGTGCAAGTCCAAGGCATTTTCACAGTCATTATTGCACGTTAGTACTGCCTTTTATTGCCATAGTTTGACTGTAACAGCAGGTAAAAGGGCAGGAGGCAGGGTTAGCCTCGCAGCAAGGTAGGCGGGGCAAGGCCACATCACTGTCTGACAGCAGCACAGTTTTAGAGGAACCCTGGTGGAGATCCCTTTTCCCCTACAGCAGCCAAGGCAGAGCAACACCAGAAGAGAGAAATCCTTCCCATGGCAGGTTTTGCTTTCCCTGACACAACACAATTTGTTTAAGCAAGAGGCAGCCATGGTTGTGCTTGACGTAACACCAGCTGCTTGGGTAACAGTGCTATGGGTGTCCCAGTCTCCTTCCTGCCCCAAGGAGTGTCTCTCTGAGATTTTAATTAACTGCTTTGATTTTTAAGTTATCCCAATAATTTGTCTAACAGCAGCCTCTTGGCGTATTCTAAGCAGATTCTCAGCCTCAAAGGATTGAAGGATAAAACTGACAAGAGTGTGTATTTCCAGCAAAAATAAAGACTTTTACAAGAAGCATACTTTACAAGTCTGTCAGCCTTCAGAAACTGAGAGAGACACAACTACATCTTGCATGTTTTCCCCTCCTACGCTGACATTTTCTCCAGATTCTGGATTAAGTATTTAACCCCATCTTTTGAGGCTTTCTGCTCCTTTAGCTTGCTTTGAACACTTTCAGTCACTTTGGACAATACTGCTGCTTTCCTCTCTTCCACACAACTCCAGTTTCCAACAGTATTTGTCTGAAAATGAAGGAACCACAGAACTGCCAGAGCAAGTTACAGCTGCTCAAGACGAGGCCATTTTCTGATCTGCCTTTGCCAACACCAACTCGGCTTCTGGCAGCAGTCACATGCCAGAGCCCGACAGCTTTTCTGCCCACCACAGCCACAACCAGACTAAGCAGAGGCAGCAGCAAAGGCACTCGGTGCCAAGGGCAGCACAGCCCCTGTGCCAAGCAGAAGCCCTAGTTTTGCCCATCACCCCTTTTCTAACCCCATAAGAAGAGATCCACCTCCGTGCTGCAGAGCCTCGGAAGTGTGAGTCACTGGTCTGGGTAAGGGGCCAGGCTGTTACTCAGAGGGTGACAGCAGTGTCCAGGGGAGCTGTGATGCCAGGCAAGTGCCAGGAACCTGAGTCAGAGCATGACTGCTGCAAGTCAGGGCCGGCAGTGACACTCAGGTCTCCTCTGACCAGCAGCATTCACTGGACAAACATTCAGGCACACGCTTAAAGACAAAAAAATAAAAGCCTGAACTAACCTCCCAGTGCAGCCCTAACAGCTCATTAATGCAGGATCTTTTACAGCCTCCCAGAGCAGTGGCTTATTACAAGTTAAACTCTTTAACTAGGCTGCCCTGTCTATTCAGAGCCACCAAGCCCAGTCTCATCACAAGAGTCTCATTCTAGTGCAAATCATTTGAATCCTTAATCTCAAGCATTTGCATTCCAGCGAGTCTCAAACAAACAGCCACACATGCTCCCCAGCAGCAGCCCGGAGGTCAGGCGTGCGCAGGGTTTGTCCCCTCGGTTTTGTAGTTTCAACTGCATCAGCTTGTAGTTTGAGGCTGCAAAAGCAGCACAACCCTGCTGTTGTCACCGGGCATAAAGGAACAGGCTGTACCGAGGGAAAGGGGAGAATGCAGCTGCAAGATCTGAGAGCAGGCTCGAGAGGATAAATGCTAACTCGAGAGCTAGGAAGTGTTTTGAAGGATGGATGTTCCGTTTTGTCTAGCCAAAATGATAGCCGGGGAGTTCTGCGGGATCAGAGCCACGATAACTTAATCAAGTAATCTTACAAGTCAACCCAAGTAATTTACATTGCAGACCGTGGAACCACAGTTTTCAGCCACCATTACAGGTACAGTTAGTATCACTAATTAAAAAGAGTTTAAGTCCATCAATCTGTTCATTTGAGGGAGAACAACTCAACACACGCAAAATGCAACACAACATAGTGGGAACTTATAGCCAAGGGGATTCCAAAAGCCAAGATAATTCCAACAGAGCATTTTCCAGCACCAGGAGTCAGAGGAAAAGAAAAAGTAGCTGCAGGACCTGCTGAAGTCTGCATGCTGAGCAGCCAGCCCGTGTCCCTCCTCTCCATCCTCACTTGGAAAGACAAGTTAGCAGCTTCCAGCTTGAGATGGAAGTGGGACAGTATGACACTAGAGGAAAACCATGGCAAGGTCACATTAGGCTCCACTTCAGGCATTTGACAGCAGCAAATGGCCTCCCCAGCCCAACCATTCAAACAGCTCAAGGCAACAGTAAAGCCATTAACAGAGGCTTGGAAGGGAAGGGAGAGGGGGAAAAACGCATAGGAAAAACATTTTCCCTGTTGTTGGACTGGATACAGGACTTCGCAAGATCTCAAAGTGCCAAAGCCTTGGGAGACAGCAACAGGAGAGGCAGGAAAGAGAGCAATCACGTTGGCTAACAGCCTCAACTTCCCAGAGTGAATGAGTCTCTGGTATCTCGAGCTTGAAAAGTACCAAGTTCAGCCCCGATTTGCATCTTGCGTAAACTGTTCCGAACACTGAACCACAGGAGAGTGCTCTCCAGCATGGGAGCTGGCAGGACCGGGACAGATGAGAACTGGGCAGCAGTGCTGTTTCCCTGACTGTGCCCCCAGCACTGCAGGGGTGACTATTTCCACCCGTGGGAACCTCCACATCCAGTGTGGACAAGATGCTGAGCCACGGAGGGACCATGCAGCCCTGAACTCCGATTCCATGAGTTGTGCATGCAGTTTGACAAGGTACAAGGTGATAGAGGTTATTTCTTCCTACATGTTACAGGCATTTCATCCCAACTGCCATCTCTAAGTCTGTCTACCAGAAGTCATGGACTTTTTCCCCTTCAGGGCTAAGGAACGTGGCTTTAGAGTCTAATTTTGCTGCTCTGCGTTTTAAGAGGGCTGAAGCAAAGTAGGGTCTTGCTCTACATGTGAGCTTGCCAACTCAAGGTAAAATAAAGTAAAACGTGCAGATAGCAATGTCTTGATTTGATTGGGAGGGACAGATGAGAAACTGGGCAAAGAGCAGAAAGAACAGGCCTCAGGGATCAATGGCAGCAGGACAAGCCAAACCGGTTTTAACATTAATAATGCTGCACTACTTTCCAAACACAGCTATCATCAACAAGACACCAGCTTTGCCAATCAGGAGGCCTCCGAGCATGATTGCTTTAAACCAGCAGAGCCCACTAACAGCATGAAGCCTCCCCCTTCTTCCTGAACAATCCTCTGCCAGCAGCTTCTGGGTTGGATTTGTGCTCATCTGTACTGCTGAGCACTCACAAACATGATGTGGTGCTCCACGGAGACTTTTTCTGCATAGTTCAAGCCACAAAAGTAGGACAACTGCAACAACCTTGCAGCCCACTAGCCCTGCTGAGCTCAGGGCACTCTGCCCTTCTGCAGCCCCAACTGAGCAGAGCCCAAGACTGCAGCAGAGGGAATACCACTTGCTTTCCGCCTGTGCTGCCAGGACCACTTGCAGATGCTAAAAGCACAGGGAGAGCTCAGCAATGCTACTGTGCCCAAGCAAGGCAGACCTCAAATCCTCTCCCAGCTCCACGAATGCCACATCTTGGCTGCACTGTGGCTTTCTGCCCATCCCCTCTAAAGCATCTTCTGCAGGAAGCCCATCCGTGCACAGGGCAGAGGGGAGCACCCTGCCCACACAGCCTTTGCTTTCCAAGGTACTCAACCAGAGAGGGCAGGGGACCACATGGTGACATCAGCTTCAGGCTCCCCCCACCGGGGACCACACGGTGACATCGCTCCAGGCTCCCCCCCCCCCACAGCACGATGTCCTCGCACAAAGCTGCGGGGCTGTTGTAACACAACCCACCCACCCGCAGCCTGAGCACACACGTCACACTTCGGCACTTCAGTAATATTTCCCACCCTCTTACACATCCCAGGATTGCTTCACACGGAGAAATCCCATTTACACCAGAAAGCCGCGCAAGGGGAAAGGAGCCAAGGCATTTTTGTTTGTACAGGCTTGGGGAAATATTCAAGCACCGAATCACTCTCAAAATCCACGCTCTTACATAAGCACAAGAAATACAATCCCCGTCTTGTTAAGAACCAGCTACCTGTCTTCGCCCTGCCCACACAGAAAAACCAAGAGCCACATGCTGTGCAGCCCTGCACGTTTTGGCAGTGCTATTAAAAAAATAATATGGGAGGATTGCCAGCAGAACTCTCCCAAACCGTGTGTCATCCTCGTCTCCTCCCCGGCAGCCTGTAACCCAAACAATTTGTTTGGATAAGGTTTTATAGTAGGCCAGTGTTACTTCTCAAGCACACACTCCATCTTAGGTAGCTTAAAAGATACGGACAAATACTCCGTACAAGTTGTATATAAGGATTTACAGAACACATCTGTGCAAAATTTGTTGTCCTTGCAGAAATCCGATGCTTGCAGACTAGTCCATTCCCCAGGGACACCAAATTGCATTTCATACCAAACATGGTCAGTGCAACTTCCAGATGCTGTCTGCCCCAAAGGTTTGCCCTACTAGTTTGGGCCAGTTCCCAAACGACCGATTCACGTGCTTAATAGCAGGGATAAAGACACCAGATTAGAGTAAAGTGGATTTGGGCTGGTTGGTTTTAGCAGAGTAGCTGACAATTACTACAGATGCTCTCTGTGGGAGTTTCCTACTCCACAATCAGCAACCCCCCAATCCTGTGCCCCTGTTACAAAGCACCACATCCTTA
>JAOXXN010000252.1:5365271-5384304 GCA_026770055.1 Myrmophylax atrothorax | reverse complement strand
GGCGGCGGGGGGGCCCGCGCCGAACCCCGCGCTGAGCCCCGTCCCCCGGCACGGCCCGGTCGCAGCAGCCGCATGTCGGGGCCAGGGGCGCAGAGCCGCAGCCGGCGGCTGCCCGGTAAGTGCCGGCCGCGGGGTGGGCTTGGTGGGATGGGACCGGGGGCACCGCACCGGGCGGACGGGCATGGCTCGGGTGCCACATCCCCTCCATCCTCCCCACAGCTCCCACCCGATGCCCCTGGCAAAGCAACTGTGCTCCCCCGTGCCGTTCCCGGAGCTTCCAGCCCCGGCCGCCCCCGAGCCGCCGCCGCACCAACCTGCTGCCGGCCCCGCTCCCAGGCGGCTTTAACCGGGGGTTGCCCGGGGAGCGCCGTGCCTGGGACGGGGATGCTCGGGAAGCGGAGGGATTTGAGGGACACCCTTCTGGGAAGGGTTTGTGCTCGGGCACCTGTTGCGCAGTGGCATCGGCACCCCTCGGACTCACGGGGCTTCCGGCAGGAGTGGATCGCCCCGCACCCTCGGAGCTGAGGGGATGAGGATGCTGAGCGGAGCAAAGCCGTCCGTCAGCGAGCGGCGGGGCGAGCGGTAGCCAGGGGACTGGGGCTTGCTGCGGGCAGCCAGCCAGTGACAATGCCAGGATCATGCCCGCCGTGCCTCGGGCATTGCGCTGGCCGCCTGGCTGCCCCGTCCTCACGCTTCTCTCGCATGAAAGGAAGCAGCGCCCCGCAAATAGAAGGGTCTTATGACACAGCCTCTGCCGGGGAAGGAGCTCCGGGCGGCAGGGAGGGATATTTTTAGTGCTGAGACGCAGGGGATTTGGAGATCGCTTGGAGGAGTGCAGGCAACGAAACCGCGGCACACACAGGGGTTACGAGGTGCCATGCACTCCCTTTCTAGTTCTTCCCCCTTCCCACTCTTCCCAGCAAGCAGCTCTGCCAAAACCACTGCCTCCCTCGCACTCGCCTGGTGCATTTCCTCTCACCAGGGCTACGGTTATTTTTTGCTGTGCTGCAACACGAGGTCAGACGTGCCGATCGAGAACCGTGCAGGGAATTAAAGCTCTATCAGCCGGCGCATCAAGCGTCCTGGCTCTGCATGGCCTGACCCTGAGTGATTCTCTGGGGCATTCCCAGCTCTCCACACCAGGCACTTCTCCCAAGGCTGAAAGAGCTGAAAGCCCTTGGAAATTACCCTTGTCCCATAGGGATTGTGCTGGGGCAGGGTGATAGGGAAAGGCCATCTCTGCAGAGTCTCCCAGAAGATGCCGTGGCAGCTGAGGAGCTGCATCATCTCCCACCCATCTCCTCAGGACCCTGCACATAAGGATCAGGAGGGCAAGGCACTCTGGCAAGCTGGGCAGCAATGGGACTTTCTGAGCTTTTCTGGAGGAGCAGTCAGAGATTTGAGCTCCAGGAAAGTTCAGGGAGAAGAGAAAAAGACAGTCTACTCCAACTCTGTTATTCAGCAGGGACTGGTCCATGTTTGGAGTGACCCCTCCCACTTAAGGTCTTCTCACCTCCCAGTACCCACTGTCCCTTTCACAGCCCAGATTATTTTTCAGGACCTTTAAATCCTTCAAAATCTTTGCAAAGTATTGCAGAGCTATGGCCTCAAGAAAAGGCCATCCCCATCCTCTCTTGGCCTTGTGCCTCCACTAACAAGCTTTCTCCCACCCCAAATACACCCCTCCTATCTACCAGCACAGAGGGGGCATCCTGTGGGCCAAGAAGGAATGAAAAGCACATCCACGCCCAGTGGAAACACAGCCAAATGATTGAAATGTGCTCCACTCCCAGTCCAGATGCTGGGTCAGAGTACACCCTGAGCTGGTGCTTCCAGCACCTTCCAGCCCTGTCTGGCCCTTGCCCCGTGCTAAACCGCATCCCTGGCGTTGCTCATCTCCCAACCCACTTTGGCGAGAGTGCAGATCAGAGAGCTCACAGAGCTTTGCTTCTCAGCCAGCCCTCCCATGCCTTCCCCCACCACAGCGTAGCCATGAGCCCACACCATGCGAGGGGTGGCTCCTTGGTGTGGCCTGGCAGGGCAGGGGGACCGGTGGGGCCATTGTCCTCACCCACAGCCCACCCAGGGGCAGGTGCGAAGGAAATCCCTGCCTGCACCTCCTGGTGGGGATCCTGCCCTGCTCTGCCCATCCAAACTCGGCAGCAGTGTTTGGCCCCGGCTTCTCTCCAGGCTACACTGGCTATTAAGCCGTGAGAGCCGGAAGGATCTGAAGGCAGCGGAGCGCTCGGTGCCGTCGCAGCCGCGCTGGGTGGTTCAGCCAGCGGGGCAGAGCCTGGCTCTGAATGCTGATCAGCCTCCAGCCGCTTGGCTGAGCGGGCTGTAGTAATAACCATGACAATAGTAATAAAAGCCAGGCCACCAGCAGGTACCGACAGATCCCCCACGGTGCACAGGGGCCGCATTGTGTGTGCGAACGTGTCCCGCGGTGGGAACATGCCAGCCGGATGAGACAATCCCCACGGCTGACAGCCGCGGAGTGTGACCGGCCGTCACATGGGGAAGGGCCGCGGCAGGGAATGCCGCGCTCCTTTATTTCCCCGGCAAGGGTTGCTGAGAGGCAGCTACACTGGCAGGACTGTGCGCTCCCTCTGGGCCCGGAAGAACCCTGGGAGGGGGAAAGGCTCCATCCCCGGCTCTCACCGCGGTCACGGGTCAGGCAGGGCCAAGCACAGCCCCAGCTGCTGTCTCCCGCTGCCGGCATTCCTTACATAATGGGATCTCAGTGCTCGTACCCAACTCCCTGGCGAGAACTCGAAAACAAGTTCATAAACAGGTCCTGCTAATTTCTCCCTCTGGCGCCCACAGGAATGCTGCCACCAGCAGCCGTCCTCACTCTCCCCAAGCACCTTTACTGCGAGTATCGGTCACGTGCTGGCAGGCACGGGCACTGAGAACATCAACAGCACACACTTATGGCACTTGGGACAGCAGCCGATAGCATTTTGGTTTATCCTGTATTTGCACGGTAGGAGAGTTTAGACACTCCTCCTTACCTCCACACTGGGGTCCCTTTGGCAAGATGTCCCGCAGAGAGCTGGTCCGTTGTCCCGAATCCGGGAGCCAGCACAGCCTCTGCCCTGAGCTCTGCCTCTGTATGGCTGGAGCCCGACGGGCCCTCGGTGGGGTGAACTGCGGCAGCTTGCCATGGATTCAGCACAGCTGGGCTTGCGGACACGGCTCTGCCTGGGACAGCCAGGACAGGGCTGGCTCCAGCTGCTGAAGGGAGTCAGCTCCATAATTGGTGCCTTGATCACCCCCTCCTCGTCCCTGGCTCCACTCTCCTGCAGATAACACAGGGAGGGGGGAGGTTTTTGCTGTACCCCAGTGGCACTGGGCTGCAGCTGCCCGATGAGGCAGCTTTCCTGTGAGGAAACCTTCACCAGCACCACAGCTGTTATCCTGGGTCCTTCACAGCACACCGAGCCTTGGCACCAGTGCTGTGGTCAGACATACCAAGGCAGAGATGCCTTCAGGCAGCCAGGAGTGCTGCCCCAGGCAGTGCAGGAAGACGCTGAGCAGCCAGAAGAGGACCAGAGCCTCTTCCTGAAAGCGGATGGTGACTGTCCCTGAGTCATGGTGCATCCCCACACTGTGCTGCCAGCACAACCCAGCCTGCTGGGGCAGGCACCTCCAGATGATGGTGTTTCACTGATGGATGCCCCAGAAACGGAGTGCAGAGAAACCCTGGAAGGGCTCTCAGAAGATGTGACATTAATCTCCAGGACATCTCACCAGGCTCAGTACCTCTCTCCAATTTGGGTCCTGTGCTGCTCCATACTGGCTGATGGCCAGCCCCTGTGCTATCCTTGACCCCACTCCTGCCAGACAAGGTGGGGATGCTGCTCCCCAGCCTGGGAGAGCACAGGGTTTGGGTCATGCTCAGGCAGAGCAGAGGATGTTTGTTTGGTTTCCTTGGTTACTGCAGTGCCTGGTCCAGTAATCACATTTTCCTTGTGCTGGCTGGGCCAACAGCACTAGAGAGGAAATGTGGAATGACTGAGGTCAAACACCAGCCTGGGAACAGCTGGGGCCACCAGCCACAGCCCCTCTGTGCCACTTGGGTCCTTGCTGTTATGGGTACCCAACCCAAAAGGGAGTTACCAGGCCCAGGGATGCAGCAACAAGCTCCTTCAGCATTAGGGCTTCCATCACTCCCTCCAGTGAGCCAGGGACACAGGCACTGGCGGTGAACTGCGTGAGGAATTACAGGAATGAAAATGTTTGTGCAGGCAGAAGCCAAGCTGGCTGTGAGCATGGATGTGAGCAGGAGCCTGCAAGCGTGGGTGCAGCTGTATTTATAGTGGCGGTGGCGGCAGGGGTGTGCACAGGCAGGGGTGACAGGGTTGTGAGAGGCTTTTATTCCTTATGCAACCCTTAGCCCAGAAATCCTGGAGCACTAAGGCCAGTTCTTGTCCCTTGGAGTTCCCCTGCTAGTTAGCATTCACAGACAGCCCTCAGTTTGGTAGCAAGGAAACTGAAACTTGAATGTGTGCAAAGTGCAGCTAATCTCTCATCAGCACCCTTTCCCCCTTGATACTTCCCTTCAGCAGTCATGAATGTATGAGCTCCCCATTCCTGGCTGCCTTGCACCTCAGGAGTGGGATCTGAGTGAGTTTCCAGCACAGCAAGTGCTGGTGACGCTGCTGTTCTGGTGTGTAACATCTACCCACGGTGGCTAAATCAATGTGTGCTGGTAAAGCAGAGCAGCGGGGAATCACCAGCTCTCCAGCACAGCCGTATGGTGTGAGCTGGGACAGACAGGAGGACTCAGACAGCCCTGCCTGGTCTGACTCTCCTTGCCTTTCTCCCCAGCTGACATGGAGCAGCCACAGCGGAACCTGGATGCAGAACAAATGCAGCAGCAGCAGCAGCTGAAACTACGGGACCGGCAGAAGTTCTTTGAGGAGGTTTTCCAGCATGACGTGGATTTCTTTTTCCCAATGTCTCACCTGCAGATAGAGCATCGGAGACGTAAGTGCTGTGGACACCAGCACGGGGCTGAGGGTGTTTCAGGGAACGATGACACGGGTTAGAGACTGGTGGGACATTCCCAGTCTAAAGGCAACAGGGATATGCATGTCCTGCACTGAGATGGGACCACACAGGCTTTGTGTGGGTGTGCTGTGCTGTGGATTACTCACCACTTAACTGAAGGCACTTGCACATGGGTGCCCAAGCTGGTGCCCTGTAGAGTCACTGGCTTTGGGCAGGCTCCTCTAGACAGCAGTTTAGAGCAGGGACAAGGACTGCAGTGATACAGCAGGGGCTTCCAGAGGGGTATTTTAAGGAAACATGATCTTCCTGGGGGTCCCTTACCAGCATGTAGAATTCAGTTCCCTGTGGCAAGGCTGGTCTCCCTCCTCCGGGTCCTGCCTGCACAGTGCTGATGGTGCCTTTTGCCTGGCACTAGCACTCACATTTTCCCTGGTCTCTGTCTCTTGCAGCCCCCTTAGGCAGCATTTCCTCCATGGAGGTGAATGTGGACATGCTGGAGCAGATGGACATGATGGACCTGTCAGACCAGGACACAGTGGACGTGTTTCTGGGTTGTGGGACAGAGGAGAGCAGCATTGTTGGATCCCTGCCAGGTATGTGCAGTAACATGCTTTTTGTGGACCAGGCTGGAAGTCCTTCCTGCCCCCAGTGCCCACACTGGCTTGTTCTCAGCCCTGGCCACCCTGCAGGCAGATCCACTCCCACCCAAAGGCAGACACTTGGTGCTGGGGACTGTAAGGTTGGAGAGGTCCCACCCTGGGCTGCTCCACATCAGTGTCCACCTCCACAGCCCAGATATACAGGACCCTGTAAACACCTTACGCTGCAGAAGACAGGAGAGCCCAGGCACTTTCCAGAGCCTGTGGGCCAAATTCCCTTGTCCTGAAGTGCTCCTGGAACAGCCACTGCACTAAAAGTGCTCATTGTGCTGAGCAGGAAGACTGCAGGACCCTCTCCACCTCCCAGCCAGACTCCAGGGAGCTGGGCTTGGGTCCACAGGGAGAGCCTGGAGTGCCAGCACCTTCCTCCCCACTCACACACTGTAGTGAGGTTAAGCCAAATATCTCCTCTCCTGCTGCAGCCAACGGCCTCACACAACATGGCTCTGAGTTGTGTTTCATGCGAGACGGAAAAGGCTCCCCTGCCAAAAACGAGGAAGGAATGTGCAGCAACTGCCCTGAGCCAAGCCGGGGGTGTGAGGTGGGGAACAGCCACAGCAGCCGCATGGGGAGCAGCCAGGAATGCACAGCCTGCTGAGGAATGACATGAGTTTTGGAGGGGCTATCCATGAAGCTTAGGGAGCAATAAATCTCCAGAAACCTTTTTCTTTCTCATACTGATTTCTTCTCCAGGGGCAGATGCCAGCAAGTGCTCAGAGGAGATCACCCTGCAAGTGCCCAGTGCAGCTGAGAGCAAGTCTCGTATTTCCTCCACATCCTCTGCCTCTACGGATCTGAATAGCCTGGACACCAGTGAGGAGGGGGCTGAGACCCCCGTGGTGCAGTCAGATGAGGAGGACCTGCAGGAGGACAGTTCCAAAGAGCAGGTGGCAAGGAGCTAGCAGCCAGCTTTGCCCTGCTCCCAGCCTCCTCCGTATGGACTTGCCAGCCCAGAGGAAGGGAAGCTGCTGGTGCTCAGTAAACCCCATCCTGGACTGCTGCCCTGCCAGAGGGGAGAGATGGTTTTCTCCTCCTCTCCCTCCACAGGTTCTCCTGACAGCCAAAAGGAGAAGGAAAGGGGTATTGTAAGCTCTCAAAATTAACTCTTCAGGCTTTGCTGCTAACACTCCTTGCTTCACCTCCCCCAAAACGCTCATCCCACAGCATCCCACAGCCCCACTATTCCCAGAAAGCCATCGCTTGGGATCCCAGTTGTCCCTGTTCTACTGACAAAGGTTCTGCCCAGACAAGCACTTAACAACGGCACACAGAGAAATAACACTGATCTAACCAAGCAGTGGTGTGTGTGTCATTGGGAGAAAACAGTGCCACGGGTGAGGGTTTGGAGGGGATTGCAGGAGGGAGAGCAGTCCAAAGCCAGAGTGCAAATGGTGTCATGTAGGAGCAAAAGAAAGTTCCTGTTGCACAGCCCAGGGATGGTTCCTGCACCCAGGGTGAGAGCAGACAGCACAGCCCTTGGCAGAGAAGGGCTGTAAGTGCAGCAGGTGCTGAACAAACCAAGCTCAGCCTCCAGGAGGAAGAGAGTCAGCACAGACACAGCCAGCCTGAGCAGGGCTGGGGGAGATGGTGACCTGGAACCACCAAACATGAGCACACTGGGGATTTCCCACAGAAATGGGATGAGTGGAGAACACCAGCACATGCAGCACCAGATGCTGCTGCTCCCCCACAGCTGGGTGGCAGCAGCCCTGGCTGGAGGCTGCTCTGGATGAATGAAGAAAGAGTATCAACATGAAGTCACTTTGCAGCTGTGCGTGGTCCCTGCAGGCCAGGCCAAGAGGAGTTGGGCACAAAGCTGGCACTGCCCAGGAAAGGGCTGTCCCTGCTCTGTCTGCGTCAGCACAACTGTGGTCACCACAAGGAAGGGGACTGGGAGATAAGCAGCAGGAGCCAGGGAATGCTCCTCATCCTGGCTGCTTCCCACAGGGTGTTCAGACATTCCTGCACTCCTGTGTCAGCCAACCCATCATGACACCAGCTGGGGTGCCCCATGTTTAAGGCTGCAGCATAAATATGTTGCATGTGCTACCTTAAGCTGGTTATTAGATGGGAAACTGATCGAGAAAGGAGGGCCAAACTTCATGACTTTTCAAGTCCTGGCACAGGGACTTCCCAAAATAGGTATAGGGCAATTAATAGCTACGGATGGATGTTTTCTCCTTCAATTTGGCTGATCACTTCCAAAATGCATCTAAACATTTATTACTACCGGTATCCTGTTGGAAGGAGTTGCCTAGTTTGGAAAAAAACCAAAACCAACAAGCAACACTGTGTAAAGAAATATGACCTGGTTTTGGGGAGTGGAGGGGCATGCTACCTTTGTGCTTTCATGTGAAGCCCTTAATAAGTAAGAGGGAAAAAGAGCTTATCTTTTAGAAACACTGAAGCATTTGATTTCAAATTAATGTTGCATGAGGACCTTAGATCTGAGCAAGTAAGTGAGTAATCAAATAGGTGTAGCAGCTGACAAGTGACAACCACATATTGTTATAATTTTTATGCTTATTTCCTACTGGAGCAAACCACCACTATCCTCAAATCAAATCATCACCGGGAATGCCCAGCCAGACTGGCGGTCGGTGTGAGTTCCATGGGGCTGCAGTGCCTTGCTGTGGCTGTCCTGGGATGGCCGGGGCTGGCCGGCGGTGGAAGGGGATGCTCCCGGATGGCTCTGCACCCGCAACAGGAAAGGAGCCGCCAAGGAGCGAGGGAGAGCCGAGCCGAGGAAGGACCCGAGGGCAGGCAGAGTCCTTGCAGCGTCAAGCAAAGCAAAGCCCCGCAGGGAACCCCCAAACTCAGGCCCCGGGGCTGCCCCTGCAGCACCCACTTCCAAGGCGGTGGGAGGGAGCCCCGGGGAGCATCTCACACCCCTCTGCCACCCAAACCACCAGAGATGGGCTCGATGATCCTTGTGACTCCCTCCCAACCCCGAATATTCTGTGCCTCTGGGAACACAGCGGCGCTCGCTCCCGGGCGGGGCGCGGGCACAGCCAGGCAGGCGCTTCCCCAAGCGGAGGCTCCAGCTCCGCGCAGCAGCTGCCGGTCCCAGGCAGGGGCAGCCCCCTCGGCCTGGAGGGAGGGATGGATGGATGGAGGGTCTCCACGGCCCCGTCTCCATGGAGCCCCCAGAAGCGGCGCCATTGGCGGACCGGGCGGAAGCGGAAGCGGCGCGGGGAGGGCCGGGCCGAGCCGCGGGATGGCGGCTGCGCTGCTGCTGCTTTTGCTGCTTCTGGCGGCGTGTCCCGGGCCCTGGAGGGCGGGCGCGGGGCGGGAGCGGCGGGACGCGCTGCGGGAGGAGCTGCTGCTGAGCCCGCTGCCCACCGGGGACGTGGCCGCCACTTTCCAGTTCCGCACGCGGTGGGACGCGGACCTGCAGCGGGGCGCAGGTAGGGCGAGGCGGGCCGGGGCGGACCGGGCCGCTATTGGCTGGCGTGGGGGGCGGACCGGGCCGCTATTGGCTGGGGCGCGGCGCAGGGGCGGGGCCACTTGCTTGGCACGCCCGTTGTTTTTTTGCGTTGGGTGATGACGTCAGAAGGGCGAGTGACGTCAGGGTCGAGGAGGGACCGGGCACAGCAAAGCTGTGGGAGGCTGAGTGTTGCGGTGACGTCACACGGGAGGGTCGGGGTGGTGATGCAAGCAGGGTGCGTGTCATGATGAAAGCAGGGGCAGGGATGATGTCATGCTTGGTCAGGCCCTGGTGTGATGTCACGGGAAGGGACTAGGGGATGAGACGGGTAGGGACTAACGCTGCCCACAGTCTCTCACTACAGGCTCTTCCCAAAGGCGCTGGGGCGGCTGGTGGCGGCGCTGGGCGTGCGGGAGCTCCACCTCGCCCTCACCCAGGGCTTCTGGCGCACGCGGTTCTGGGGGCAGCCACCCCTCCAGGCACCCGCCGGTGCCGAGCTCTGGGTCTGGTTCCAGCCCACGGTCACCGAGTAGGTACCCCCGCTGTGGATCTGTCCCTCTGGGTCCCCTCTGTGGCCACCAATCCCAGGAGCTGTCACGCATCTCTCATGGGGCAGCAGTGGTGTTTGAATGGCCTCCTGGAGTGGAAAATGTCTGCTGGAATAAAGAGCCTGGAACCCGGGATTAGCCCTAATTAAAATCAGAATGTATCCCCACTCACTGCACCAGGCAGGATGTGGTGCCGAGGACAAACCCTTGTTCACTAAAGGACTGAGTAATTCCCTTATGGGCTCTGTGATGACAAACCTCTCACTGTGCTAATGGGATGGGATTATATCTTGACCTCTTATCCATGACTCACTTCCTTTCACTCCCAGCCAATACCTGTCACCATCTCCCTTAGCACTCAGCCCCTGTTCAAGCTGCAGCAGCTCTGTGGGGACTCACTGAGCTCTCTCTTCACTACAAGTGTCCTATTTATTGAACGTCGCTGACTTAATGCTTGTTCCAAGGATTTGAGCTGCTGAGCAATCTTTGGTATCTATTCTCACACAGTGTTGACAAAGCCTGGAAAGAACTGAGCAATATCCTCTCAGGAATATTTTGTGCTTCTCTCAACTTCATTGACTCGACCAACACAGTTACTCCAACAGCATCCTTCAAACCCCTGGGCTTAGCCAATGGTAAGCCCAGCTCTTCTCTCTCAGTCTTGCCTCTTGCTTTTTAGTTCTGCCCTGTGCCACTACCAGGATTCTGGGTGCAGGTCCTGCAGTGACTCTGGGTCTGGGTACAACAGGGTCTGTTAACCTCTTCCTGGAAGCATTTCCTCTCCCTACAAACAAGGCTTGCATTTGAACAGAGAAAACCGACAAGTGATACATGGCAGATGCTCCCTGGCCCTTGTCTATCTCTCTGAAAAGTATTTTATGAAACTACAGGATTTAAGGCACTCAGGGAAAAAAATCTGCTAGGATACATCCTTACATGTACATCCTTACGCTTTTCTAAATCACTCTGTACAGAGTGGGATTTATTCCTGATGGACCTCATGGCATTTGGGGAATATTGAGAGGGTGTTGGGTGTGGCATGCACTGGAGGTTGGAGCAGCCTGTGGCAGGAGCAGCCTGTTGACCCTCCACCTCCCTGCCCAGGGACAGATCACCATCTCCTGCGATACGCCGTCCTGCCCCGGGAAGTCGTCTGCACAGAGAACCTCACGCCTTGGAAGAAGCTGCTCCCATGTGGCTCAAAGGTAACAGCAAGTCCTGCTGCCTCCTTGGGTCACCCCAAATGGAGTTGAGCCTCCAGCAGCCATCTGGGAATGTGTACTGGGAAGTCTCAGCTGGGCCTTTTTCCCAGTGGGAGCAGAGTCAGAGCGCGGGCTGAGTCTCTCCTTTGCTCCCTGCAGGCCGGGCTCGCTGTTCTGCTGAAGGCCGAGCGCTTGTTCCACAGCAGCTACCACTCACAGGCAGTGCACATCCGCCCCGTCTGCAGGGTAAGTGCCAGGCTCAGCTCCCTCCTTGAACATCCCAAGAGAAAATCCAAAGCCACCTTGTCACAGTGTAGGGTGACACACCAGTTTGCCCAGCTCCGCTGCGGTGGGTTCACTGTGTTCTGCTTCTCTGGTCTCACCTACATCCCAGTGGAGTTCTTGTGGAGTTCCAGCTCCATCGTGGTGGTGTGCCTTTCCAGAAGGTGTGATCAGAGCCACTTCTCTCTTATCCAGGATGCCTCCTGCATGGCTGTGTCTTGGGAGCTCAGACAGACCCTCACTGTGGTCTTTGACGTGTTCTCCAGCGGCCAAGGAAAGAAAGGTGAGCTCGGGGGTCATGCACTGTGGTGCTCGAGTGCCCCCAGCCTGTAGCACTTCACTGCCTGCCACTGACTTTGCTTCCCCAGACTGGTCCCTCTTTAAGATGTTCTCTCGCACACTGACTGACACTTGTCCTCTGGCATCGCAGAGCAAGGTCTACGTTGACATCTCCCCCAAGAACAAGGTAAGGTCCCAGACCAGAGAGCACCTCCCACTCCCTTGTGTGGCTCTGAAACATCCCCAACTCCACCACCTGCACAGCCCAGTTCCTGGGAGCCTTTTGGGGCTAACAGTTGGAGGTGGTTTCCTTGCTCTGATGAGGGCTGTGGGGATGAGCCTGCTGGTGTTAGTAGGAGCACTGAGTTGCCACCTCAGATGGGTGGGAAAGCTCAGGGGTTACTTCAAGGGGCGCTTTTCCATTCATGGCCCCCTTGTTTTCTCAGGAAAAGGAGCTGCTGGAAGTCACACCCGCTCCAACATCTGTACACGAAGCTGTTGTCCAGGGAGACAAGAGAACCTATGCTGTCTATGACCTGCTGAGCCCCTCGATCTTCAATATGTCTCGCAGCCTCAATGTGCAGCTGAAGTGGAAGCGGCCTCAAGACAGCTGTGAGTGAGCAGAAACTTCACTCCATCTCCATTGCTGGCCAGGGCTCCAGGCCTAAAAATCACCTGGCCTGGCCCCTCATTCCTGTCCCTGTCTGTCCTGCAGCAGAGATGCCGATCCCTGTGCTCCATGCCCAGCGGTACGTGGGTGGGTACGGGCTGCAGACTGGGGAGATCTGTACTCTCATCTACAACACTCACCCGTACCGGGCCTTCCCCGTGATCCTGCTGGAGACTGTGCCGTGGTATCTGCGGCTCTACGTGCACACTCTGACTATCATCACCAAGGGGAAGGAAAATAAGCCAAGTAAGTAAATGCTCCTGGGAGCACGTGCCACCCGGTTCCCTTGGCACGAATGCCTCATTCCAGAGAGGGTTTAGTCCCTCCCTTGGGCCCCAGTGATCTCTGGGAAACTGGATTGTGAAATAAAACATCTTAGAATGTTTTCCTACCCTTGAGTTCACTGCTCACAGCAGATGAGACCATTAAGTCTGTTTCATAAGAGGCACATGGATGGTGTTTCATAATCCAACAAGGGTCTAAACCAAAGTGAATTAATTTTTGTAGTACAGGAGGCTCAATTTAAAACTGATGATTGGGTTTTATTTTGCATTTGTACCTTTCCTTATGAACACCTGACTTTTATGGGTCATCAGCCCTAAAGGCCAGCTAGATTTAGCTTTTTAACACATGCTTTTTGCTATGGGTACATCTTCACTTGCCTGGAAAATCTCTCTCAGGACAGTGGAAACAGGAGTACCCACCCCATAGGAAATGTCCTGGCAATGTGAGATTGCACAAGGTCTCCCTGGTGCCACTGACAACATCTCTTTGGGGTTAGGTTACATCCACTACCAGCCAGCCCAGGACCGGAGACGGCCTCACCTCTTGGAAATGTTGATCCAGCTGCCAGCCAACTCTGTTACCAAGATCACAATCCAGTTTGAGAGGGCCTTGTTGAAGTGGACAGAGTACCCACCTGACCCCAATCACGGCTTTTACGTCGGGTAACGTTCCTCAGCTCCTCCATCCCTTCTGGGTCTCTTGTAGGACTTGCTGCCCAGGTCTCTGGGGATGTCTTTGCTGGAAGGACTGACACTGGCATGTTCTTTGTCTTCTTAGTTCATCTGTGCTCAGTGCCCTGGTGCCCAGTGTCATTGCAATGAAGGATGTGGATGTGGAGCAGAGCCCTCTCTTCACCTCACTGTGAGTGTGCCTGTGCTGGGGAGTGGGGCTGTACTGCAGCCTGTGACCACTGTCATCCCATCTGGTGAGCACAAAGCAGTGGTCCTGTGCAGGCTGACACTCCCCTTTCTGCTTCCACTCTCCAGGTTTCCTTCCTCTGATGGCTCCAGCTATTTTGTGCGCCTGTACACGGAGCCGCTGCTGGTGAACCTGCCGACGCCAGACTTTAGCATGCCCTACAACGTCATCTGCCTCACCTGCACCGTGGTTGCCGTGTGCTATGGCTCCTTCTACAACCTGCTGACCAGAACGTTCCACGTGGAGGAGCCGATCCGGGGCGGGCTGGCCAAGCGGCTGGCCAACGTCATCCGGAAATTCAGGGGGGTGCCCCCGCTCTGAGCAGAACCAGGACAGCCAGCACTGGCTGTGGGGCTCCATGGGGAGAACCAGGGATCAGAGCACTGATGCCACTTGTCTTGGCTGGAAGCAGCCTGCTCCATTTTGCTGCCTAGATCTCTCTCTTTGGGATCCAGCAAGCTGAGAGATTGCTACCATCCTTAAGATGGAAAATGGCTCTAAGCCCATTGACTACTGAACTGCACTGCTATGAGATTGGGAAAGGTACAGAACTTCTGTTTGGGAGAGGTGTAATGTGTTGGGAATGATGCTGGAAGTAAACTTGAGCGTTTTGTACATTTGTGCTGCTCCTGGTTGGTTTTACTTTCTCAGCCTCAAAGGCAGAGTTGATCCTTTAAGACTCTGAGATGCCAAGTCTACCACGCTGCCTGGGTGAGCTGGCATGCAGGCATGACCAGGGGAAGGGGTGTGATCTGCTGCAAAGTGAGGGATTCATCTTCTCTAACATCTCACCTTCCACAACGGCCACATGTCACAGCTCCCTTCTGTCACAGTTCACCACGTTTGAGCCAATTTGTAAGTTAACTTGGTCACAGTGTACGTCTGTCCCCTCAGCCATTGTAAGGGGTTACTTTCTTTCTCAGGAAAAAGCTGTTCTTGCTCCAAACTTCTATTTCCAGCATTCAGAAACCCATCCACCTGCTCACCCCTCTGCTGCAGCACAAGATCCTCCTCAGTATAATTTCTGCATTGCCTGCCCAGGGGCTCCACTACACCCACGGTGTCCCCGAAGCTTTGAGGAGCCTTGGCTCAGCAGACCCCGAGTGGGCTGGGAGTGCAGGAACACCAGCACCACTGTGCTCTACAGTTATTTTCACAAAATACAAACTACCACCTTGTGGTTCACAGAGAGCAGCAGGAGGAGGCTGGTGCTGCTGGTTGTTCTCCAGCCGTGCTGTTTTCAGATATAACATCGTTTCTATCTTGGATGTGGCTTTTGTGATAGGAACAGACAACTGCTTACAAGCAGCTAAAGAAAGCACAGGGAAACCATTAGACTATTAGAAGAAATATTCCTCAGAACCAAAGCAGAGTACAGCCAAAGGTCCTTTAAAAGCTTCTAATTTGAGCAGAAAAACCATAAAACCCCCACTGTCTCCTTTCTTGCACAGAACAATGTGTTCCCACTGGCCTGGGATTACCTTTCCCTTTCCTGCCAGAGATTCCTTTTTCTCTGCAGCTTACAGATCCAGTCCACTGGATGGCTCCATGTAGCCTGCAGAGATGCTGAAATACATGAGTTTTGTATGATCCCTCTCTGTTCCTACTTGCTGAAAAGGATGCCATGGGGCCGTGAGCTCATGCTGCTTCCAGCCACAGCTCTGCCAGGCAGGCTTTAAGTGCAAAATCTAATTTCTTTAGAGAAAGCTAAAACTACAATGAAACAAAACCTGAGTGAGCATGCAGCTCCCACAGCAGGGCAGGGGGATGCAGCCAGGAGGGTCCACATTGCAGTTTGCAAAAAGATTTGGAGATCAGGGGTTGTTTAGGTTTGGGTCTAGTATAAATCCTGCAGACTGCAACCAGCAGCATGTGCCAGAGCAGCTCAGAGCAGCCCAGCTCCCTGGGTGTAGCCTGCTTGCTGCAGGTGCTAGGTGGGATCCAGAAAGTGCGCTGAGTGCCAGGCTCCAGGACTGCCGTGGGAATCATCAGCACATACCACCGGAGCTGGCATCAGCCAAAGGCTTTAGGGCCATTCCCACACACTGCCATAACCCAGGAATTTAAACACCCCATAAAGAGGCCAGCCCAGCATAAGGGCAGAGCAGGGGGAAACTGGTTACACACCTGGATACACATCAGGGGGAGCAGGTCTTATCACACCCATCAAATGCATGGGCCAGCCAAGCGCAAAACCCTGCGGGAAATGGGTTTTAAATGGTTGTGAAAATGCCAAATCTTTGGGTTTTTTTCCCCTGAGCTTGGGTCCCTTCTCTGTATGTGAGTAAACCTTTCTGATTGTTAATTTTTTTTTGTTTCATGAACTCTATTATCACTGTAAAATTCAATAAATAGAGAATTTTTCTCACAACCCTGCTCAGCATCTGAGATCTGACAGGATGGGATGGCAGGGAGGCATTGAACTGCCAGGGGACGGTCCCCACTGAGACTCAAACTCAGGTCCTTTGGATTCGGAGTCCAGAGTGCTCTCCATTACACCAAGGGACTGCCCTACCATGTCTACATGTCTTACAAATCCCTCCAGGGGTGGTGACTCAACCACTGCCCTGTTCCAATACTTGACAGCCCCTTTGGTGAAGATATTTTTCCTGATTATTTAAACTCTACCTTCCCTGGCACAACCTGAGGCCATTTCCTCTTGTCCTGTCATTTATTACCTGGGAGAAGAGACCGACCCCCTGCTGGCTACAGCCTCATTTCAGGTAGTTGTACAGAGTGGTAAGGTCCCCCCGAGACTTCTTTTCTCCAGGCTGAACACCCCCAGCTCCCTCAGCTGCTCCTCACAAGACTTGTGCTCCAGTCCCTTCACCAGCTCTGTTGCCCTTCTCTGGACATGCTCCAGCACCTCAATGTCTTACTGAGGGGCCCAGAAGTAGACACAGTACTTGAGGCGTGGCCTCACCAGTGTCATGTAAAGGGGACAATCACTTCTCTAGTCCTGCTGGTACCACTATTTGTGATACAGGCCAGGATGTCCTTGGCTTTCCTGGCCAGCTGGGCACTCTGCTGGCTCATGTCCTTCAGCTGCTGTCAAACAGCACCTCCAGGTCCTTTTCTGGCAAACAGCTTTCCAGCCACTCTGCCCCCATCCTGTAGTGCTTCATGGGACTGTTGCAATCCAAGTGCAGGGCTTGGTACTTCACCTTGTTGAACCTCATACCATTGGCCTTGACCCACCAAGGCCGCCTGTCCTGATCCCTCTGCAAAGTCTTCCCGCCCTCCAGCAGATCAACACCCCTGCCCAACTTCGTGTCAACTGCAAAGTGACTGAGGGTACACTCAATCCCTTGTACAGATCACTGATGAATTCCTCCTGCTATATTTTGTCTCTTGTCACTTTTAAAATTTTCATTTAACATCTCCCTCTATGATATTCAATGTATTTTTAAATTCTCGCCTGTGTTTCTTGTACCCTCTCACTTTTTATATTCTTTTTTTCCTGTATTGGGTTCATGTATCAAGGTTTTGGTAGCACCAGAGGTGCAGGGGTGACTCCTGGGAAGCCACCAGGAAGTGCCTCTGTGGCAGACAGAGCCAGTTCCAGCAGGATGCAAGGAAGATCTGTCCCAGGTCAAAGCTGAGTCACAGCTCTCCAGGTGTGGCATCACCAGTGTGGAGTGAAGGGGAAGGACTGTAAGAAGCAGAGCTATTCCTGTCCATGGGCCCATCAGACCAGCCCATGAGGCAAATGCCTGGCAGGAGACAGAAGTGAAGGTAATGTGCAATGTGGTTTTTATATCCACCATGCCAGACAAAATAATTTCCTGTGCTGAAAACTGGTTATGAAATATATGTTTGTCTGTACTAGAACTGGGTTTGAAAGTTAAGTGTGAAGAAGTTCTCACTTCAATTACTGAGGTTTAGCATCTCTATTTCTAGCAGAAAGGCTCTGTGGGAAAATAGACTATTTGTCTTCTTATAAAGGGTTGTAACTCCCTCACAGGAATAAATGATTTAGTAATTCAGAAGCCATGTTATGTATCTCTCTGTAAATGTTTGGAAACAACAGCTCCTGTTCTCCTCTAGCTTTGTCTAGTTCCCGTGAAACTGCTTAACTGCTTTGAGATTTTGTCTCTAGCACCCAAAACTACTGGTCTTTGCCATGTTTCCTCAATGTGAAGGGGTTCTGTAGTGCCCTTTTCTAGAAATCATGAAGTAAAACAAGGACAATGGAAGTACCAGAAACTGTCTTGATCTCAGTTTCCCTAAATCAAATCAAATCAAATCAGTCCCAAGGATCTTTATACAGGTTACAAGGAAGGAGAAGTCACTACTCTTATCACACAGTGCAGACAGAGAAAGGCACCTTTAAAGTCATGGAGAGCTAAGACTGCAGAGCTCAGTCAACACTTCAGGGTATGACTGTTACTAAAACAGTCTTGTTCAGTCTGTCCTTTCAGGTTTTCAGTCTAAACAAAATGGATTTCTACTAATTCTATTGAAATAATCAAGCTTTGAATAACACTTTCTTATTGCTACATGTGTCAAAGATATTTTTAACTGTCCCTAAGAAATTTAACCTTGTGGTACCTATTTTTTTAAAAAACCCACCAGTGAAATCTGGCAGTTCCAGCCAAAACAGACTCTTTTATAGAAACCTGCTGTTCTTTTTTATACACAGACATTACAAGCTATTACCAAGTAATCAACAGGAATCATATTTTATTTAGTATACACTTTTTAATCCACCAGATAAAACCAAGAAACCTTCTGCATAAATCTGACAGCAGTGTTGGAAATTTCTTTCTTTGGCAGATCTATGCAGTCAATTTATTTAAACATATTTAACTTCTGGATAGAAATTAAGAACCCAAGCAAGACTACTAATTTATTTTAATAAAAGGAAAACTCAAGAGACTGCACTAGCTTTTGTTGTTTTCTGTAACTGAGATTCCTTTTTTATCTAATATTTATGAATATACTGCACAACAAAATCCCTATTCTTGTATAACTTGTTTATGTACTCCATATTTGAGGAAGGAATTATCAGCATTCTACTTAGTGTCTGAATCAAGAAAATTATTCCTTCCAGATGTGAAAAAAGCAACCTTCCCTTTTATTTTAGCTGTCCTAAAGCATACAAAATACACACTGTCCCCAAATTTCCCTTTGCTTTTACCTTACAAGCAAAGGAAAACAAAACACAAGCTCTTTGTTTTAAATTCTCCTCTCTCCTTCTCAGATGACTCCTACAACTGTTTTTGCACTTCCAGTTTAGTAAATCTTGGAGACAGGGTAAATCTACAGAAATAACTTACACAGCAAAAAAAGCCAACCCAACTTTGTGTCTCTGCAGAGCGAGTTTGATGCTGGTGGTCTCCTGCCGTGGCAATCCACTGCAGTTAGCTTTGTGCATAAAAGCCTCCCATTTAGGAAAAAGGTATTTAATTTTGTTATGTATAACTCTTTACTTTTGCCAACAAGAAGCTGGTATTAAGGAATAGATTAGTCAAACCTAGATTTCATTTGGAGTAACATTAGTCAAGAGTTCAGGTGTAATTTAGGCAGAAAAAATCATAGTCCAAGTGCTTTGGCAGGCAGCATCCATTCTTGGTGAGTATATTCTTTTCCATAACACTGTTATAGACTACTTGGTGTTCTGCTTTTGAGTTTGCTTCAGATTTACATTATTTTGCTCGCCCTAAGTATTTACACCACAGCATAAGTCAGGACTCAGGCAGCCTTATGCCTCATTGACAGTGTTTGCCTTAGAACCCTGACTCCCT
>JAOXXN010000252.1:5353456-5365171 GCA_026770055.1 Myrmophylax atrothorax | reverse complement strand
GCAGCGGGCGGGCCGGGCCGGGCTCTGCCGAGCGGGGGTGGCCGCGCTGACTCCGGGGATAAGGGGAGAATGGGGGGAGGTTTTCCAGCCGCGGGAGCTCGTAGCCTCGCGGGGTGAGGAAAAGGCTTCAGCCGACCCTGAGCTCGTTGCCGGCACGGAGGTAACAGCGCTGTGCGCGCCCTCCCCGCTGTCCCTTTGGGTCGGTTGCGGCTCGTTAGCGCCGGGCCCGTTTCTCCCCAGAGTGACACAACGCTCTGACATCGCAGCAGGGTCAGCAGCTGGACTTGGGTGGTCCTTGTGGGGCCCTTCTAGCTCAGGGTATTCTGTGATAGCCTATGAATACAGCGCTGCAAAGCTGCTGTGCCCGGCCAGGCGCCTTCTCCGGGACCCCGCACATGCTTTGAGCCAGTTGGGGGTCGGGTTTACAACCTGTTCTGTCCTACTGCATTGCTCGTGACATCCCAAACGTGCAAAATCAAGAGAAGGGAAAGAACAAGCTCTTAAATGCAGTCCACAACGCACTGAATTCTTCTTCCATGATACTGAAACATTACAATGGATCCTGCAAATACCATCATAGGCTGAGTAACTTTTGTCTTTCCAGCCTATATGTGATACCTCCTCATAACCCCTTGTCCAAACTGCATTTTTGCCTCTCTACCTGAGACACAGAAAACTGGCCTTTATCAGGCAGTATTCAGACCTCTGAAGCCTGGAAGGCACAATTAGAGAAGGAATTCAAATTAAAACTCCTTTTTTTTTTTTTAGGGAATGGGCCTGGAATTCCTCATCTTTGGCTGTTAAACAAGAGCTAAAGGCAGGAAATAAGGACCACTGATAATTAATAAAGTAGTACAAATGAAAGTAGCAATACTTCAGATGACAGCTATGAATGTTGACATCCCTTCCCACCACAGAGCTGGCTGATTTAAGCTTCTGCTCTTGTGATTCCAGGCCCATTCCAAGTTCTCTGAAAAAGAAGTTCTTTTAGTTTAGATCTCTACCTTTTGTAGAGAGAAACACACATCCTAGTGCTGCCTTTCTGCTCACAGGTGGAGGTTTATTCACCTTGGTGCTAATCCATCCCCCATCAGTAACAAACCTTGGAGGGCAGTAATGGAAGTGATGAAAAGAGTGTTCAACAGAGACCCTTCACTTTTCACAAAGTGAGTTGCTTTGGCTTGTCTCTAACTTGAGAAATCAAAACACTCTGTAAGCCCCAGGGTTGGTTAGTCAAGGTTTTGTTCCTCTTTTGGAAACTGCAATTCTGTTGCACCATTTCTAAGTCTACATCAAGTGTTCAAGGCATGAACTTATTCAAGACTGGGGTAAGGCCTTTGCCAAAAATGACAGACTCGCTCTTTCCAGCTGAGTCATACCAGCAGATAAAGCTTTAAAAAAATGTTTAAAAATAGCAGAAAGGCTATAAAAAAACCCTGAAGAAATTAATCTCTGATACTGCAAATAGGTCTGAAAGTTTGAACAGTCATGACTCTCAGGTTTACGACAGGGGGTTGGCATCCAGGAAGCTGGTCTGCTGTTACTTTTCTTAGCCGAACTCCTCAAACTTGTCACTTGATAGCTCTTCCCCTCTCTTTTGGTCCCAGTGCTTTGAGTGTTGTGTGTTTTTTGGCAGCTGTTTTGGGTGCTGTGTGGTATTTGAGTTGGTTTTGAGCACGTGCTGACAGCGGGAAGTGCTGCCACACTCAGCAGTGAATGGCTGTGACAAGGGGTTTGATTGAAACAATTTTAAGAAAACTGTGCTACAAGTGAGCCTCGTAGGTAAGAAACAGTGCAAGGACCTGAGACTTACTCTGAGGTTTATGTGCACTGATAACTCGAGAGATTTATATCTAACCAATGTGTCTTTTCATTCCCAAGCAGAAACTGCAGCTTTTGGGAAAGGAGTGTGAGATAAAGAAAAGGTTTTGGAGTTGAGAAAAAGGTTTTGGAGTTGAAGACAAATTCTAAAGCCTACTAGCAGGTACTAAATTAATTCTGTGAGAAAAAACAGCAAGCTAGCAAAAACAAAATGAGATTAAAAAGTTTTGGGTTGAGCTGCCCATGAGAAAGAATGTAGAGGAGTTAAAATTCACAAAGAGAACATCTGTCCAGAAAGTTTCATCCAATTAAAAGCTGTAATAAAGTTTATAGACACTGTGATACAACCTATAGAACTTGGCTGTGGGTGAGATTTGAGAATATATATTGCATAATTTGAAGTTAGAGTTAGCTTTGACCTTTACCTGTTTTTTCCTTCTTTCTTTTCTTCATGGAGTGATTTAATAAACTATTTGGTGTGACACCTGTGAACTGTGCGAACTCTCGCAGAGGAGAATGGCACCTTCACGCCCCAATAAAAGGTTACTCAGTGTTTTACTGCAGACCTTTCAGCTGCCAGCCTGGGTGACTCTTTTTGTAGCTTCTGCCAGGGAAGCTCCGTGCAGACAGTGCTGGCTTAAAGGCTGCCTTAGTAAGGGCTGAACAAGCCTACCTTTGAAGTGCTTAGGGGAAAGCTGGCTGATCATTCTCTCCTGTCAGGGTAAATGGACTGTTAAGGAATTAAAATGTTCTTGAGAAAGGTGCAGACTTGGTATTGGCACACTGATGTGCAAAACCTGCGGTGCAGGAGGACCTCTTGGCATCTTAATTGCTGAATTAGCTTGTAGGATGTGAAGGAACAGATGGATTTATTCCAGAATGTGAGGGATGAGTTTCAGGACAGTCCAGACCTGCACTGTGCTACACTCTACACTTGTCATAGTTGAAGTTTGTTTCTGGCTGGGAAAGGAGCGTCACTGCCCTGGCACTGGAATTCCAAAGTGCTCCACACAAACACGTGCCAGTGGGACCAGCTGGTTTTGAATAGTCCTGGGAAGGAAGATGACAGAAGGAAGGGCTGGGAACACGGTGGAAGATGATTAATAAGCATGTGGAAAAGTATTGGTGTTTGCTTACAAGTGAGGAGCACAGGGCACCTCCCCAGGCTGCTGCTCTGCCTGCAGGAACTGGCAGGGAAGAGGCTCTGGCAGCACGTGGAGATCAGAGGGAGCCAAGGATGTGGGAGGAGCAGCGGGAGCAGCTCCAGCTCTGCTTCCAGGGGGTCTGGAGTGAGTTCAGGTGGCTCTGAGAGCTGTGGAGGAGCGAGAAGAGGTGGTGGTGGTGACATGGGAAGGAGCCCTCGGGGAGACATGAGTGGCCACCAAGTCAGATGACTTGAGGAGGAGCACAGGAGGCTCGAGGACAGCAGGACACCGGCCTGGCTGAGGAAGGAGGTGAGTCAGGCAGGGGAGAACCAGAGCAACTGGTTGAGGAAAAGCAGGATGCAGTTGTGAAACTGTTGGGTGACAGGTATTATTTGCTCTGGGACATGTAATCTTTGGCTTAGATCAT
Source organism: Myrmophylax atrothorax (assembly GCA_026770055.1). Lineage (NCBI taxonomy): Eukaryota > Metazoa > Chordata > Aves > Passeriformes > Thamnophilidae > Myrmophylax > Myrmophylax atrothorax. The sequence continues at coordinate 5,361,778 of JAOXXN010000252.1, read as the reverse complement.
AAGGAGGGGACAAAGACAACGAGGTAGGAATCTTATTTGCAAGTTTCACCTTGTCTGAGAATCCAGGCAAAACTGAATGTTGTTGTGGCTTCCAGAAGGGTTTGCCTCTCCTGGGCACCAAGGAGGATGTTCTCAGCTCAGTAAAGAGCTGATGGCAGGAGACACTCTCTTTGATCAATAGTGTGGAAAGAAAACCAGCTCATTTCCAGCTGTACAAAGCAATATCTAGTGAAGAGAGTGTATCTTACTAGTGGAAAATCCCTTGAGGGAGACAGAACTGCAGAAGTTTCCAGTAGTAGGTAATTTATCTGGGATCAGCTGTGGGATACAGGAAAGGGTCCTCAGCCTTTAATTAGTGGATAGTGAGGGGGCACATGAAAATACAAACAAACTGACTACAGGTACAAAAAGCAACTGTTCAAATATCTGCATTTGTCAGAAATCCAGGAGGCTTCCAGGTGGAAGGGCTTTGGAATTGAAACTTCACAGTAAAACTAACCACTATTAAATGGTTCTTTATTCTGCAGAGTGGCTGCATTTGTTGGTACAAGCAACTGGCTCTTGTAGGAAATACTAATATTTAAACTAGTATTTAAAAATGGGTAACTTGTTCTGAGATGGCTTTGTGTTTGTAGGAATTGCTTAGGTAAAGCTTGGATGCTTAAAATCAGCTCACTGTTTAGAGTGTTACTGTGAAAAGCATTGTAGGAACAAGGACACCAGACCATGAAGTGAAGTGTTGCTGCATCATGAATTATTTTCAAACTGTGGTCAGTTGTAAAGTTTGGAGGCTGAAGGCTCAATAGTGACACAGGACCCTGTTTAAGCTGAGGGATTTATGCCATTGGTTCCAAAAGATTCTACAGCTTCGTTCCAGCTTTGTGCTACTCTGACAGAAATATTGTGTTTGGGTTTTTTCACTCATTTCTTTACTCCAGAGACAGGAAGCCCAAAGCAACTGTAGGCACTGGGAACAAGAACAGGTGACACAAACTGCCACAGAAGTCAAACTGATGCAACTCAGGGCTGGATCTGGCAAAAACATGACACAATGTTTATGCAGTGCTTGTTGGTGCTCAATATTTGGAGCACTTGGGAGGAACAGATTGCAGGAAACCTCAAGAAAGGAACATTTCAGTGGCTGCAGGTCATTGATTTGGTACAACTTTGTTGCATTCAGTGCAATCTGAACTAAAGAGTTGGGTGATGGGGTTTAATTACCTTCCTATTCAAATATTTGTTAAGTCTTTTCTGTCCATTCTTTCCCTTGGAAAAAAGTTCTCCAACACTTGTACAGTGTGTTTACTCCAGAAACATCTGAGCGATTCACAAAGGCAGCAGTCAGCAATTTTGGTATAAAATAAGTAACTGCTATTTCCAGTTTATAGATGGAGAAAAAGGCTTGGCACTAGACTAGCCCTTCAAGATGCAAGTGAGTGACCTGCATAAAACAGGACTGATATTGGGAGCTTTATCCATATTGCAGTGTAAAATAATGTCTTCCTTACTCTTTGGCTGCCGAGCTGCAGTTTAGTTTTACCACCTGAATTCCAGCCGCTCTCCCTCTGCTGGAGAACACCCTCCTGCGGGAGCAGCAGCACAACACACTCTCCCCACATAATCTGTTTGTGCTGGGAGAGATGCTGGCCTGCATTCTCTTACTAACATTAAAATAAAATAGTTCAGGTTGCTCAGCTCACAGGGATGGCAGAGTCTCTGCTGCTGAGCAGAGCCTGTCGGTACCAGCGAGCTTGCAGAGCTGTGAGAGGAGTCTGACCTCTTTTGGAAGAGAACCACGTGTGGTTTTCACTTGGCTTTTCTGTGCAATCCCTCATTCTCCCTCCCTTTGCCAGGAAATCCTTCTCCTGCCAACAGGAGCCCTTGGAATGTGCTGTTTGTTTACCTTCTCGCTCTTTCATCCTCCTAACCTTCCCACCCGCAAGCCGTAATCTTGGCAGACTCGGCTCAGCCCTTCACCCGTCTGACAGAGCACTGCTCCGTTGGTATTTGCAGATAAAATGCTGCAAGGGCCTGTCCTGACCAGACTCTCCTTAGTGGGGATGAGGCCATGGTATTCCTCAAGGCTGGGGCTGGCCTGGCTTTCTGTGCCCTGACTGGCAGCTGCTCCTTCAGTGTTGCTGCCTGTCATCATCAAGTGCTACAGGATAGCAAGGAGGATTATGCTTCCCAGGCTCTTCCCTTTCCAGCATCCCCCTGCAGGGCTTTTCCCTGTTTTGTGGCAATAAGGTAGGAGTACCCTCTTCTCATGGTTTTACTGCACAAACTGAAGGACAACTTCCAGTTAGTCCCTCCCAGACATACTGGTACCTTCTAGCCTGCCCTGCTGCTGCTATCCCAGACTGTTGAACTCCACTCTTCTTCTCCCTTCCAACAATTCACACCTGTAAACACACCTGTAAGGCATTTATTATTTTTAAAGCCATCTGAAATTTTTGAAGATACTTTTACTGCTTTGAAAGGAAAAACAGAACCACACACTCAGTGTACTTGAGATGGTTGCTAAAGGTGGAAGCACGTTTTCTGGACTGACGGTGTGCTGCCATCCCTGCTTAGGAAAGCCCTCAAAGCTCACTGTTGCCACATGGTTTTATAATAATCCAAGTGAGGAAATCCCATGTTTACAGCACTTACTGAAATTGCCATTTTGAGCCTGTCCCCTCTTTGATCTATTCACATACTTTGTCTTATCTGACTTGAGCTGTTTGGCAAGGATTATAAATCCTTAAGCAGAGACTGTCCTTCCCTTTGTTTTGCAGCCCGGACACTGCCAGGGCTTTTCGGGGTAGCCACGTGTGTAGCTGGACCGTTGTGCTGTCCTGGTGGAAGAGACTTTATTGTCTGTGCCTGGGAGGAGGCAGTTTGTGTGCTGAACATTTCCTGGACACTTCTCACACTAACGCTTCCTTAACACTTCTCTGTAGCACCCAATTTATCCCTCAGTTGCATTTCTTTATACTGTCACTCAGGTCTTTGGATGGCCTTGGATAAATAGGTGTGTAGGAAGGCTGTGGCAACATGTTTTCCTTTCCATTTCCCTTTTTCCTTTTCTGTTCCTGCACCGTGCTAAAAGGGTCCCACAATTGTTAGCTGGGGAAAAAGCCTAAAAAACAAGGCACACAGGATATGCTTCTACACCAGCAATACCTAATCTTGTCCCCAGCTCAGTGGTTCAGAAAGCAGGAAATTTTCCACCAGCTCCAAGACACACTGGAATTTAGTACTGGGAGTTCAAACATCAGCATGTGATGCTTGGGAGTAAATGAAGCTGTATAAGAATGTCAGTTGGGGTTTTTTGCTGTGCTTCCCTGACAGTGTGACATTTTTCCCTCCCTACAGACAGCCTGCCCACCGGAGGAGTTGCTGGAGACTGTTCTGGAGCACGTCCGACTGCTGCTGCCACAGGACCCCAGCCAGCCACAATGTACTGCCTTCAGTGGTTGCTGCCTGTCCTGCTCATACCCAAGCCCCTCAACCCGGCGTTGTGGTTCAGCCACTCGATGTTCATGGGATTCTACCTGCTCAGTTTTCTCCTGGAACGGAAACCTTGCACAATTTGTGCCTTGGTGTTCCTGGCAGCTCTGTTCCTCATCTGCTACAGCTGCTGGGGGAACTGCTTCTTGTATCACTGCACAGGATCCCAGTTGCCAGAATCAGCTCACGATCCCAGCATAGTGGGCACTTAGAAAACCATAGTCTTCCAGTCTGCTGAGGGCTCTTGTTTGGCTTTTAAATAGGGGGTAGGGCTGGGGAGGAGGGAGGTGTTAGGTATGGGACTGGAGTAAGGACAGCCTGTTTTTTGTAACTGTGCATGGACTAGAGTGGCAAATTCCTCCCACTCTGCCTGTGAAATTCGACTCGTTTACTGTGTGAACTCTGGCAGCACCACCTGCTTTTTTAGAAGCAGAAGTCCTTCCCGTATCATCGGGAACAGACACCAGCCCTCCCAGCTGAGAACTGCTGGAGGCCTGAGCCACTGCCCCTGTCCTGCTGGTGGCAGTGGTGGAGTTGTGTGTCATTTGTCTGCATTAGGCCACTGTGGTCTAACTCAGGGCTCTTGGCCCACTGATCCTGCTCGAATAGCTGCAAGATTCTCTCAGTCTCTTGTTTGTGGGGAGCCAGCCTTCCCACCTTGCTGATCAAGGGCAAATGTGACAGCTCTCAGATGCACTTGGCCAAAAGCTGCTGGGGCCAGAGGCAGTTGAGTCATCTCCTCCTGCTCAGCCTGCCAAAGAGATGTGTGCACTGCCCAAGTGCTTTCTGAACTCCGTGTGCTCCGAGATGATCCCAGCCTGAAAGCCTAAGTTATGCTGCTGCTTTTATAAAGCCTCACAGGCAGTACAGACTCTCTCCTCCTCCTGTATGTCCAGGGTTTACCAAGCTATTGACTGTTGGGATATAGAGGTGATGTGATGCAAGACACATGGTTTTAGAAGGCACTGTGAGCTTCACCCTACAAAACCTGTGCTAGGCCAAAAGGCTGGGTGTGGGCGGGGCAGGAGAGGATCCCGGGGTGGAGGGTTGAAGCAGTGAGTGCTTTAGCCATTTTCAGTGATAGCAGTTTTGGGCCAGAGGTGACAGAAGGTGCTGGTGCTACTGACTGGAGAAGTGCTGAGGCTGGAAAAATTCCTGGTATCTCCAGCTTCCCTGGCAGAAGGATGTCAAGCAGCCAAGCTGGTGGTGGATCAGTCCTACAGCCTGCAGCAGAGGTTGGTTTGTGAGAAGCCTTAGAGGTTGGCATGGAACACTTGTCTCTAAACTTTAAAGGTTTCCCTGCCCTTTGCCATCTGTTTGTCTTTCCTTCAGTCTCCTGCTGGAGAGCAGAAGTGGCTGTTGCCGTCCTGAGGCGGTTCAAGCTATGAGGTTGTGAAACTTCCAGAGTATTGTTTGTTCATTGCACAGCTGTTCAAAATGTTTAATAAAGCTTTATAAACTTTGGTCTATGGCCTCCTGCCCAGCATGATGCATTGGCTGCTCATTGTGGATGCCTTAGCCCAGCAATCATGTGTTTCTGCATTGTTCTCTTCCCAGCACAGTAACCCTGGAGCTGAGTCCAGCAAGAGGCAAAGCCTGTTTACCCTGTAGCTCCCAGTACTGACTCTTCTCCTTGACTGTTTAACCTGACTGTGGGCAAACTGGGAACTAGACAGACAGTTCCTAAACAGGCTCATCTCACAATCAGAAGCACCCCATACATGTGTATCTCTGCACTTCCGTGACAGATTTCCCCTTCCCTCCCTACTTATGAAATAAACCCCCAGAGCTGTGCCCTGGAAGCCGCTAATCCCCGGCGCCGACAGTAAAAGTGTCTGCTGGGAGCCCATGCAGTGTAAGCCCATCCCACGACACCACATCACCCCAACCTGTCCCGCTGCTCAGGGCAGGGACTGGCTGCAGCCCAGCTGCCATGAGCTGTGGTGGTGTGAGCCCTTCCCCAGCCTTGGCCATGACCCTGTGCTGAACCGGGGGAGAAGGACTGTCAGATCCAACAGCACCCAGAACACTTGAGTGTTAGAGGGTGTTGGAGCTGTGCTCATGGAGCTGCAACTGGCTTGCTCTACCCTCGGCCTGAAACCGAGGTCCAAGTTGGAAAGAGTTCAGGGCATGTTAGTGTATACATGATTAAAAAAGCGTGTGCCACATCAAAAATAGATGTGACAGCTCTGTCACCTGTCAGGCCGAGGGAAATCCCAGTAGCTGTCACATCAGCATAAATAAATGGAAGGGAGAAGAAAGGGCATTCACTGCAAGCCATAGCGCAGCTCTGGTCTGCTCTCTGAGCGACTTTAAAGTTTCAATGTACTTAAGCTAATGCAGTCAGTTCTGTCAAGAGTACGTTTTTGTTGCTCCCTGGCCAAGTTGGACTTTACAGCAATTTAAATAAATCCTAGCCACGAATCCAGACAGCCCTTTGGATGAGAGCAAGCCCTAACTTTGTATGTGGGGTTCAAGACAAGGTGCAGCTCTGGACCTTCCCTTCTGTGAGACCCAGCTTGGAGTAAAAAGCACTTCAAAAGAGGGAGGCTGCAGAAGAGCTCTCAGCAGACTATTGGAGTTAAAAACTTCCCACCCCAAATGCAGAAAAAGAGTGCTCTTTGATATGCACATAGCCCTCCCCAGCACACTTTCCCTCTTTTAGGGCCTGAGATACGATCTTCATTTTAAAGATAGAAAATTAAAGCAACTTTGTCATGGTCAGACAGAAAGCCTCAGGCAGAGCGAGGAATCCAACCAGGTCTCGCATCCCATGCTAATGCCTGGCTTGTCCTCTATAAAGAGATTGAAAAACCAGCCTGTGACTGCAGAACAGGTCAGACCCGATGGCTTCTGAAAAGCATTATCGCAACTTCCCTGCCTGTGTGCCGCAAATTGGGCTGAGCCCATAAAGACACAGCACCTGTGCCTCCAGCCAGGCGTTGCTGGCTGCACGGAAGAATGCTCAGAGATGTTTTGCCCGGGTCTCAAGGAGTTTCTCTGCCAGAAGAGTAGTGGGGGTGGCTCTGTCCTGTGTATCCTGAAGGCACTAAGGACTCTCTGTGTGGGAACTGCACCCGTGGGCAACTACACTGGTGATGGAAAGCAGTGGGATTTAGAGCACAACTGTGTTATGCCAAGCACCACTGAGCCTGGACACTGCCTGCAAGTGTCACTTGACACTTGGCACACAGCGAGTCTCAACACCTTGCTGAATTACAATGTCCATCTGCCTGATGCTACCTAGACACAGGGAGCTGGAGCCTTAAGCTGTTTCTTTGTCTTTTCATATGAAGGAGACCATTTGCTTTTCTAGGTCACATAACAGATCAGTGACACAGCAGGGTCGGTAAAGGAAAAAAACAAACCAAAAAAAAGCCCAAGCTCCAATCCCTAGAAACAGAGATGTGTCTTGTCTCAGGGTGTTCTTGGACTCAGTGCAGCTTTGAGGTCCAGAGACTTCTCACCCTGTCCTCAACACTTCTTAGGGAGAGGCAGCATCTCCAGGATGAGCAGCTGAGATACCCTAAGGCTTCCCATGGTATGGCTCTTTGAACCTTAGATCTGCCTGACATCCACGATGGTGCATCATCTCAGGGGCTGATGTTTGGCAGTTGAGCTGCCCAGTACCACTCAGGGTGCAGGTAGGAATCAAGGATTGGACTGGACTGCAGCATCCTGACCTCTCTCCCAGTACCTTTGTCTCCCTCCTCTATGTGCTTTCCCCCTGGCCATCCCACCCCCAAACAGTGATGCCAAGGTAGTGTTGAAGAAGGAACACCAGCCACTCTGCTCTCAAAGGCCCTACTACTCCCAAATGCCATGCTACATATCAATAACTTAATCACTGAGTGAGGGGTCCCAGTCAGCACCCACTAATTGCCCAAACAAAGCAGGTCTGCCTCTTGTCGTTTCTGATGTAGCACCTTCTGCTGATGGGGGGCTGCCCCTGTCCTGGCCCCTCTAGCCCAGCCTCTGGAGGCCAACAGTCAGGTCTCCTGCCTGCTGGTCCTGGCTTTGGCCAGATCCTTGTGCAAACCAGGGGTACTGTGTCACTTCCAGCCTGACAAGGGCCAGTGCTCCATGTGCATGGGCAGAGACCCAGGTGTCCCAGCATGCAGAGGCTGGGAAGCACCGATGGATGCACCGAGGAGCCCCTGGAGCACAGCCACAGTCCCTACTCAGCACTGACTGGTGCAACTGGAATCCCACTGGTGGTGCAGATGCATCCCAGCTCAGATCAGAGTGTGTTGGCCAGATCCAGAGGAGACCCCAAAGACAGTCAGAGGGCTGGAGCACCTCTGCTCGAAGGCTGAGAGAGTTGGGGTTGCTGAGCCTGGAGAAGACCCTGGGGAGTTCTCACTGTGGCCATGCAGGACCTGAAGGGGCCCAAAGGAAAGATGAGGACAGAGTGTTCAGCAGGGCCTGTGGGGAGAGGACAAGGGGGGATGGCTTTAAACTGAAGGATACTGGTTTAGATTCAGTCTAAGGAAGATGTTTTTCCCATGAGGATGGAGAAGCACTGGCAAAAGGCTGTGCTGGAGAGGCTCAATCTTTGGAAACATCAAAGGGCAGGTTGAACGGGTCCCTGAACAGCCTGGTGTGGTGGAAGGTGGCTCAGGTTGGAATGAGATGATTTTTAGGGCCCCTTCCAAGCCAAACCATTCGAGGATTCAATCATTCTCTGGTCTCCAGCCCCCGCTGTGGAGTGGCCCCACAGTTTCTGTGACATCACAGCTCCCAGAGCTGTGCCCGTGTTCCATGTGGAATGGCCAGCACCCAGCGACGGGCACAACACAGCCATTCCCCTGCTGGAATCGCCCCTGTCAG
>JAOXXN010000252.1:5323860-5347476 GCA_026770055.1 Myrmophylax atrothorax | reverse complement strand
CAGATCCCACCAGGACCAACCAGGTCCCACCAGCTGGCACCAGGTGCCAGGGAGGGATGGCATGTACCCCCAGCTACAGCCATGACATGAAATCACAACCTCCAGCTGCCCCCTGCTTGCACAGCAGCTCTGCTAAGCCTTGCCACCAGCCATCCTACAGGATATGCTAACCAGGGGCATTGTGCCCCAGTCCCCCTAGACCTGTCAAGTCCTTTTCTGCAGCAACATGTGGCACACAGCACCCCTGCCACTTCCTCCACAGCCAAATCTTCTCTTGGCTAAGACACACAGGGGCCACTGCAGCTCAGAGGAGTCAACATTGCAGGGACAAACCTTGTCCCCAAGGTTGGTGCCAAGGAAGAAACCCCACTGGGTTCAGGGGTCCCAGTGTGGGAGGGTGAGCAGCCTCTGGGGTGCAGAGATGAACACAGCTCTGATGGCAGAGAGGGGACACCAAAGCAGGGGAGAGGACGGACCAAATGGGAGGCAGGCTGGGCGAGCTCCTGACCCACCAACCCAACATCCCAGCATTTCAGGGGGAGCAAAGGAGCTGGCTGGCTCAGTTCCCTACTTCACAAATACCACTTTGGGAGCTTGGCTCTGCTCTGCCCACATGAGAGCAACATGATGTTGCTGGAGCCACAGATAGCAGAGAGGAAGATTTATGCTGCTGCTTGAATGAGCTGCTTCCACCAGAATAAAATAAATACTGTTAAGTTCAACGCATAAAACCAGAAAGGCACATCAAGGGGCTTTTCCCAAAGGTGTGTTTGGAGCCAAACTAAACCACATTTTCAGGTAAGAAAAAGCATCCTCAGGCAGGCAAACCTCAAAGATCACAACTCTCACTTTTGGGAGACATAAAATGAGTATAAAGAGTCATCAGACTTGAAAGAAGGATTAAAGTTCATCACTCCCTCAGCCTGCCTGCCCAGGAAGCACATGTTCAAGATTTTGCCACTCTACAGGGACCAGGGAAAGCCAAAAAGAAATCTACTCGAGAGTGTAAAAAAAAAACAAAACAAAACAGGAAAATGAGCATCCTGCCTGGTGGTCCTGCAGGCATGGAGAGGTCACCAGCTCCCACCCTACCATGAGCTGAACCATCGTTCTGAAGGGTGCCCTCCAGGCAGGCAGTGGTGGGAGAGAAGCCACTACATTCCCCCAGCCTGTAGGCTCAGTGGTGTAATGGTGTGTTCAGCACAGACATGTCACTGGGGTGTGATGGGTGCATCAGCACTGCCTCCCTGGGAATCAGCACTGGCAGGAGAGAACCAGGAGACTGCCTGTGCTGAGGGACATTGCTCAGCAACGCCAAACATCATCTCCTGTCTATGTGGTATGACTCTTTCCTCCTTCTTCCTGCCTGTGTGCCCAGGCTGGGGAACTTGGATCACAAAGAGTGACTGAGGGGACTCAAGGTACTCCCACACCCTTTAGAGAAGGGTATCCCCAAGGCCAGCCTACCCCTGGAACCTGCTTACCTTTCGTGGTCTCACTCTCCCGGACCAGGAAGGTCCCTCGGGGGTTTTCGGGGTTGAGCAGCAGCCGCTCGGACTCCCGGCGAGTGATTTTCCCAAAATACCACCTGCAGGAGCAAGGCAGCAGCTCAGCACCTGGCACTTGCCCACCCCCTCCACTGCCTGCCCAAGAAGTGGACTGAGCTCAAGCCCCTGCACTGCAGCTTTTGGGGCACTGCATCTCTGGGCTTGGGAGCCTCAGGGTGTGCCATGTCCCTGTACAGCCCAGGCCAGGAATTGCCCAAGGAGCAACCCTGCTCCACAGGCCAAGGAACACCTTCACTTCAAAAGCCTTCCCAAACGAGGGGCTTCAGGGATCCCCCAGTTCTTGCTGGGGGATGCCATGCTGCTGGATGGGAAAGGGACATAGCTGGCACCTCCTGCTCTGGGAAGTACATCTGGCTTTTCCCCTGCCTGCTCCCTCTGTGTGACGGTCACCTCCACGCTCAGCCTGATCTGCACAGGCAGAGCCAGCAGCATCCTCACACACAGATGTGAGTGCATGTGGAAGAGTAAAATCACAGAAACATAGGGCAGTTTGGGTTGGAAGGGACCTTAGAGATCACCTTGTTGCAACTGCCCTGCTATGGGGGTTGGAACCTTCCTGCCATACCTTCCACCAGACCAGGTTGCTCAAAGCCCCATCCAATCTGACCTTGAAGACTTCCACGAATGGGGCAATCACCGGTTCTCTGGGCAACCTGTGCCAGGGCCTCACCACCCTCCAAGTAAACAATTTCTTCTACACATCTAATCTAAATCTCTCCTGTTAGTTTAAAACCATTTCCCCTTGTCCTCTCACAGGCCCCTCTGCTTGTGTAAAAAGTCACCCTTTCTCTTTTTTATGAATCCCCTTTAAGTCCTGGAAGGGTGCAATGAGATCTCCCTGGAGCCCTCTCTTTTCCAGGCTCTCCATAAAAACCAGACTAAAAGCATCCATGGCCCTGCTACGACACCGCTCACCCCTCCACCACGCAAGCACATTGCACTTGTGAGCCTTAAAGAAAGGCTGGAAAACACTTATGGGGTTTGCACATTCAGAGGGGAAAAGAGCAAAAAAAGGAAAAATCCAGAGGGCTTGGAGGCTTCCCCCAAGGAGCAGGGCAGGGGCAGGGAGGAGTGCTCAGGGTGCATTTGCTATTGGTTGTCTTTAAACTGTCTAAAAGATGGCAATTACTCTTCAGCCTGGATGGAGTCTGAGGGCGCGACATAGTTACTGGGTATGTAGCCCGTCTGTCCTGTAGTGAGGGAATGAGCCAGCCACCAGTCACCTTCCCTGCAAGAGAACCAAAACACACTCAGTGTGAAGCCAGAAGCTCCCTGGCCAGCCCCTTGCCCGCCCACAGCGCAGAGCCCTGCTGGGAAGGGGAACAGCCCTGCAGCCCCCCAGCTGGACCCTGCCCAGGAGTGCTCCTTGTGTCAGCCCCTACCCATGGCTCCGTTTGGGTGAGCTCTTGTTACTGGGGCCACCCAGCTGCATACAGGATGCTTTAAACTTAAACTGGGCAAAGCACCCAGTGAGCCAAAATCCCTTTGGAGCCATCTGAATGGGAACAGGGTCTGGCTGGAGGTTGTGAGGCATTGGGGGTCCCAGCAGCAGGACAGTGGGGAGCAGCAGGCAAGGGTAGGGAAGGGAAAGGGGGAAGGACCAGATTGATGGCAGTGATTAAAAAAGGCACCAGGAAAACCCAGGAGAGTTAGTTAAACACAGGCTGCAGAAAAGCAACAAGAAGGGGCTGAGGTCTGGGCACGGGGTGAGCTGTGCCCAGCAGTGATGCCCAGCCTGGATGCAGTGGATCTGTCCAGCCTGGGTGCCCCGCCCCAGGATGGGCACCCCGTATGGCTGCAGCCCTGACTGTGAGCTTCCTGCAGCTCCAACAAGGGCGGGCTCTGCCTTTACAACCATGAGTGTGGCTCATTGTCCCCAAAAACTTGAGACTGAGCCACCATCCATCCCCCAGCCCCAGGCATAGCGGTACCAGGCACATCCCCAGGTGCTGGAGGGCACAGGAATCTCCTCACTGCTCTGCCCTCCTCCCTGCCAGCTCCTGCTCCAGACAGGGTTGGAAAGGACAATAAATAGAGAAGAACAAGAGGACAGCAGGAGGCAGCTTCCCCTTCCTGCAGACTGCAGGGCTTTTCCTCCAACCATCTTCTTGCCCATCAAAGATGAAGTCACTGAACTCATCCTGACCACAAGGGAGACGAGGCTACAGGAAAACTGCAGATTCGTGGGAACAGCACCGTAAAGGATGTAAGAACTTGGCAGGACAACCTCTGCAAACACGTTACAGAAAAACACTAATAACCTCAGTCACCACTACAAGGCTCATCAGACCACATCCAGACCCATCCCTGACCCTGCAAATGTGTAAACCTCCATCCCCGCTCCAGACACACCAGCAGCTTGTGACTTGTGCTTTTCCCAGCTAAACCAGCAATGCTTCAAAGGGTCTGGGAGAACCCAGGCACGGCCCTCAGCTCCCCACAATGGTGTCAGTGGGGCAGGGGACAGCCAGGACTTTCCAGGCCTCTCCTCCCACCCACAGATCCGGGCTCTGACCCTGGACCAGCCTCACAGCAACCCTGGATGGTATTTTAGTCTCTTCCAGCTCCAGCACATGACATGGCAGGCAGCTGGATCTCCCCAGCTGGGTGTGCTGCCCCAGTCACCTTTACTGAGGTGGCACTAAAGGGGACAAAAAGCTGGTTGGGCTCCTTTCCCACAGGACCAGAGTAAACATCTGCTTGAAAAATGCCCAGCTTTTGACTTGAGGCTTTATTCCAGCTAGGGCTGCAAAGCTGCAAGCTGGGAATTCAGCAAAAACAAACTATTCCAAAAATATCTCAGCAGGGAAAAAAAATAATAATCATCATCATCAAAACAAAGCATTTCAACAATTCCCTGCACAATCTTACCCAAAATATCCCACCACATCCCTGCTGGCTGCCAGCTGGCTGGGAGGAGACCTCCTCTGCTGGATTAGGACCACGAGAGCCTTTCTGAACTGGGGGGGACTGGTAGGCCGACCTGGAGCAGGGAGCTGAGTGACATGGAGGCTTCTCCTCTTGCCCTGAGCAATCCCGGTTAAGTCAGAGCAGCCAAAACCTGCCACTACCCTGAAAAGCCACCATGGCCATGGACTCCTGCTGTGCCCAGGACCTGTCAGCCCCTTCCCTGAGTGATCCCAAGCCCCCTCCCCACAGCTCCAGGGCACTGACTGCCCTGCCAGGGAGTTTAGAGGAAGGGGACGTCACACGCCTGCCTGTTGCTGTCCCCAAAGTGAGGCAGCCTGAGCTGTTCCCAGACTGTCCAAGCATCTCTGGGAATTCAATGAGCAGAGTGATTCACCCCCTGAGCACTGCACAGACTGCCCAGCTTCCTCCACCGCCTCTCTCCCTGTGGACATCTCACCCACACAGACACTGGGAAGTCAACAGCTACATCCTGAACCCTCCACCAAAGGACAGTGACACCAAAAGAAGCCCTTTAGCCCCCCAGGATGCTGCAGAGCCCATCCCAGCCTGCCCCTTCCCTCTGACTGAGCCTTTGACAAATAGCAGCAGAGGGAAAAAAGTGTGGAAACCCATACCTGATACAAGGTGTAAAGAAAAAACCCACATATATAGGCCTGGTCTGGCAGATCTCAATTTACAACAGCCCAAACGAGAACTCAAGCGCAGGGCTTGTACACTGCTGAGGCTGAAAGTAAGAAGCACCAAAACCCCCAAATTCAGGCTCTTCCTGTAGCACTAAAGCCCTGCACACCCTGGACTTAAGTGATGAAACAAATCTCCACTAATAAACAGCACTGGAACAACGAGAACAAGGATCAGATTGAAAACATGTTTGTGCAACACTGCCTGAGCATTGCAGGAGAAATCTCACTCTCAGGACATTCACTCATCTTTACACCCTTTGACTTTGCAAAGTTGTTTTGGGTGCCCAGGTTGGAAGGCAGTAGTGGAGGGGAACAGGAGCTGCAGACACTCGGGACCTTGTGACAGCTCCTTGGTTGGGGATACTGGCTCTGCGAGCCAGGCTCCAGACCATGTCTGCCACATGTCAGGACAGACCACACATGGATTTAATACAGGATCATGTTTAGGAGCATCTTCCAGCTGGCCATGATGCCCTGCTCTACGCAGCATGTGATGGGTGTGCTGTGGTGACCAGGATGGGGAGCAAACCGGGAGTCAGAACCCTAAACCCTAAAAGGGCTTGAGTCACCGGAGCCACTCATGAAAAATAAAAGTATAATTAAAAAATGAAAAAAAATGCAAAAAAGGCCAGGAGGAAGTGGAGAGCCAACTGGAAAGGAACTGCAGCAGGGAGCCAGGCACAGATAAGGAAAGGGGTCAGGTTCAGAGCTCCCAGGTGCAGACACAGCTCTGGATGGAACAGTTCCCTGGCATGGGAAGGGACTCCCTGCTCTGTCCCGGTTGCTCAAGGAGGACAAACACAACCAACCACAAAACCATCAGTAAACCATTTCCTCCCAGCCCTGCTCCTTCCAACATGGGCAACAGATGGACTTTGATCATTTAGATCATAAATAACAGTAATAATGTGCAATACACACCTGACATCCACTTTTCTCCTGAATGACAGCATGGAGGGAGAGAAAGAAGAGTCAAGAGAGAAGGTGAGATGAGAGACAGCTCTCAAGCACAGGGGAAAGCACCTGTGAAGCTGAGGAATGTGTCCAGGCAAACAAGAGGCAGCTAAGCACAGATGGGGATAGGGGACCAGTAGGGATGTGGCCCCATGGTGGAGGCCATAGACTGGCCAGCAAGCTGAGGAGGCAGCTTGGTGACAAGGCTGCCAGGCCACAGTGACCAGCAGCAGGGCTGGGAGGACCCAGAAGCAGGCAAATGGTTGCTTCTAGTATCAGCATCCTTGGACAAGTCACTGCATCCGTGCGCATTTTGGTGCATCTCCCTCTGAGCCCCCATCCCTGGGAGAGCTGGTCCCACCAGGCTGGTCTGGGGGGCTCTACAGGAGGGGCTGAGATGGCACTTCACCACAGGGGCTTGGCTGCAGGGACAGGGACACTCACGTGTTGTTGACGATTTGCAGGCGCTCTCCTTTCTTGAAGGACAAGTCCGTTTCTGTGCGGGACTCGTAGTCGTAGAGGGCCACGAAGGTGGTGACTCCACCTGCGACACAGGGCACTCAGGAGGGGCACAGCCTCGTGTGCTGCTGCAGAACAGTGCTGGGTGCTCCTCACCAGGGACCCTACTTTCCCACCATCCTCCCACTGGCCGATAACACACAGATCTGCTTCTCCCCCAAGCAGAGTCTCTCAAAAGCAGGAGAGACCCCAAGAAGCTGGACCCAAACCCATAAAGACCCAAGTGAGACCCTCCCTACCCCACCAAGCCCCATCCAACACCAACCAGCCAGTGCCCCAGCACGCTGAGGTGAGGTGACCGTGTCCGAGGTGTTGAAGCCTCCAAAGAGCTTGGATTCAGCAGCCATGGTCCCAAAGTTGCGGCTCGGGGTGCGGTGGGCATCGGGAGCTGCCGCCTTGCTCGGCGTCTGCGCGGCCGAATAACCCCCATGGTGGGTGTTGTCGGTGGGCTCCAGGCTGCGCCGGCGCTGGCTGGGGTCTTTGGGCTTGCTCTTGCTGCTCCCCATGGTCCCAGGCTGGAGGAGACACAGACATGCAGAGGGTTTCTATTATTATAATTATTATTAAGTTACTTCCCAGGGCTTGGGCGACAGGTGACTGTCCACCAGGAAACATAACAACCTCTGGAGTCTGTTCAATAATCAGCTGTTGGGAAGTCTGGCCATCCTGCCCTTGCCCTGGGACAGCACTGCCCCTCCTTAACACTGAGCCACCTCCTGCGTGGCCACAGCAGCCGGCAAAACATCGGGAGCGGAGTTGCCAGGACACACTTTGGGAGCTGAGGGAAGCACGCTTAGCCATGGGAATGTGAGGTGAGGATGCTGAGCATGGAGCCTGGACCTGTGGTTGAGCGTGTAGCAGCTCCAGGGCCAGGTACCCACTGTGGGATCCAGCCCAGCCCCATCCAGACACATTTTCTCCTGCATGACAGTTTGTACCTGGGCAGGAGAAAACAAGACACAGACAAATATTCACATGTTTGGATTACTGACAGCAGAAATTTGGAGAACTCACAGCTGCATCATTGCTGGCTCAGGATGGGGATTTAAATGCTGAAGATGTACCTTTGAAGTCCAAAACATGCAGCAAATGGGATAAAAGTTTAAATCAGGAGCAGTTTCAGGCAGTTCACAGCTAAGGACCAAGGGATCTCTGCTTTATATATAGTCAAATAGTTTATATATAGCCTTCCTTTCCACTCAAGATCACACTCTATAAATACCTTCAAGGTAATGATATAAATGAAGGAAGGGAATTATTTGCAGTCTCCAAAGATGGCAGGATACCCAGCAGTGTCCTGAAGCTATGGAAGGAAATATTTAGGCTAGATCACGCATGGCAGGAGGGAAAAAGGAGGTGGAGACAACCAGAGAGGAGAGTACCTCTGATAAGAACACACAAGCAGGGAAGCAGCAGAGGAGGCAGTCACTGCCTGCGGGGTGTTGACCTGGACTCAGCCACCACTGAGGCTTTGCCAGGGGTTTTTCTAGCCCAGCTTTGGAGAGAATTCAGGCCAAGCCCCCACAAGCAAGGCCAGATACATGGGCAGCCCCAGAGCCTGCAGAGTCCCAGTGTCAGTGGGGCAGAGCCCCTGGCTCCTGCCATGAGGAAGCTTAGGGGTGCCAGGCACAAGCTCTGTTCCCCTCCCAGCTCCCCTCTCCATGGTGATCAGGGCTTATTTCCCAGAAGACACAACTTCCATCTACTGTTTTCCAGCTCCCACACTGTACAAAGGACTAGCAGTGTCCTGGTGTGACCCATGTTGGCAGGATCAGACCCTGCTAGGGTTTGGGAATTGGAATAAACTGCTTTTTTAGGAATTGGAATAAACTGCTGGGTATGACTCCAGCAGCCACTCTGGTGGGGAAAAGAGCTCTTTCCTCCTATGGATGCAGGCCATGAGGAAGGACCAATGCCTCTATCTGCCATAGGACCCAGCCCACGTGTATCTGTCCTGGGCTTTGGGGTTCTCAAAGCAAAGACAGGTCAAATATAAGCTTTGCACTGGCGAATCATCTCTGCCAGCAATCCAGAGGCAGATCCTGCAGCCAAGGGCAAGGGCGGGGCATGTCTCCCATAAATAAATGCACTTTAAAAGCCTGGTGCAGAAGATGCTAAAGCAGGGGAGAAGAACTGCAGGGGAGAGCAGGACCTCAGAAGCAATGAGAAAAAGCCCTCAACACCCCATCCTCAACGAGTCCCTTGCTCACCTCTGCCCAGGGCTCCGGCACCCACTGGTGCTCCCAGGATGGCAGCAGCAGTGCAGGGAGGAAAGTGGGAGCACAGCAGGGCTGTGACCGTGTGGCTTGTGACTGCCCACGCGACCATGAGCAAGGGCAGAGCTGCTCAGAGTTTCCCCTGGAAACAGCACTTCCCCAGGCAGGAAAACTCCCTGGCCAGGGCAGCGGATTTAGCAGAACTTCAGAGGCACAAGACTCCCCTGAGCACATCCAGTCTGGGTCAGTAAAGGATTTATCAATATGCTAAGAAAATCAGAGCATAGAATAGTCAATATGCCCAAAGATTAGCCAGGAGCAGAGCACAGAGAGGGAAGAATGGATTCCCCAGGCATTTCACCAAAGCAGGAGGGTCCTCACCCTCACACCCATTAACCCTGTTGGCACAGGATGTGCATCTTGCAGGCATGTCCCAGTCAGGGATGCCAGGGAACCATGAGTTCACCCCTCCTGTGCAGTGGTTTGGGCAGGGAGAGCTCCCACCCTGTGCTGGGATGCTGACCCTCCCAGGCAAGGGCTTTGCTGGGTGCGCTCGTCACCAGGACATGATGCTCCAACAGGGTCCAATCCAGCTGTCAAGACTTTGGCTGCAGGAGCCAAAGATGGAAGAGGAGGAAGAGAAGGAGGAGGAGCAGGAAGAGGAGGAGAAAGAAGCATGAGCCCGTGGTCCTCTGGGGAAGGGACCACAGAGCAGCGAGCTCAGCTACAAGCTCTCCTGTTGCACCTAAATACCTGCACACTCTTGCTTCCATTTGGCTAGTGCAAAATACAGGCTGGCAACCCCAAACTGTGCCCAGAGGCAGTGGCAGCCTTGCACCATCCCCACTTGAGTCCCAGGTAATTCAGCCAACATGACCATATGGCTTTAGCCCTGTGGCTCTCCACCTGTCCCCAGGGAGGAGAGGAGGCCTGAGAAATACCCTGTGACCCTCACATCCCCCTTGGCAGCCAGGGAGGAAAGGGTGCACATTCCCCTCGGAGAATGCAGGGTTGTGCAAGAGACTGGCAAAGGAGTGATTAATGACAGCAGGAATGTGCTGTGCACTCAGGTCCCCAGGAGGCACCAGGGAGAGACCCCCCCCTGCTGCCGGCAGAGCCATTGATGAAACCCTCCCCCCGAGTCAAAGGGCAGAGAAGGCAGTGGGTGAACCCACTACCCGGTGTGGCAGCTCCCAGCACACCCCAGCAGCATCACTGGGAGCTGTGGGACAGCACCACAGCAGCCTGACTGCAAAAAATACCCATTGCCAGCAGCAGTGCCATGTTTGTCTAATAAATTTATGTCTAACAAATACTGCATTTCTACACGTAGCAGGCTGCAGGGATACTCAGTGCCACCAGCATCCAGCCAGGGCAGCCTGTGCAATGCCCAGTGGGATATTTCTCTGCTCCCATGCTTTTCACAGCAGACAGTGCTGGGATGGGGGGCTCACCATCGCTCCCCATCCCAGACAGTGCCCTGGTTTCCAGCAAGGTTTCCCCACTCCCCCTCCCAAGGCTTGTGTGGCAGGCTGGAGCACGGCCAGCATTCCCGTGCTGGGCTCTGACTGATGCGAGGCGGCGGACGAGGCAGCTTTCCTGCGGCGGGGATTAGCACCCCGGGCACGTCGCAGCCTGCAGAAACTCCCTGCTTTCCGCTCCGGGGGGCAGCGCCAACAGCACATCGTGAACCACCACCGTGATGAGTTGCGAAGCCTCAGCTCTGCCCCTCGTCCGGCCACGCGGAGAGAGGGTTCTGCCTTTTGCACCTGCACCCAGCCCCCAGCCCACCCACAAGGGCCAAATCGGCTGTGGCAGAGCACCCAGTGCCCCAGCTCTGAGCCCCCCAGGAGGTAAAGTAGCTTGGTTCCCCCTTCCCATCAGCGATGCCTTACCAGTGCTTTCGGCTACAGCCTCGCCGCGGGGTGGGTGGGGAGGTGCCGCCGCCGAACTCAGCTCAGCTCCCTCCGCAGCCTGTGAGACAGAGGGAGCGTCAGCGCCCGCAGCAGCACCCGCGTCCCCGCGCCCCGACGGTGCCCTCGCCCCCCACGCCACGGTCCGGTGCCCAGGACTGCCGTTGCCTTCATCATCCTCCTCCTCTTCGCCACCTCGCCCGCAGCTCACACCCGCCCGGTCTGATCTCTCCTGTGTGAAGAGGGGACGATTCTTTTCTCCACTTCATCAAACCCACCGGGAATGGCAGACGAGGCGGCTGGAGCCGCCCTGAGCGATGTCCCAGGATGGGAGAGGAGAGCAGGCACCCACAGCCCACCGAGTGATTATTCGGGAAAGAAACAAAGCCAGCTCCTCCAGACACACCAGCATTCCCAGCCCTGCTGCTCCATCTCTGGACAGCCAGGACTTGCAACAGGGAGGGTCAGTGACCAACTGGGGACCTTGTCCCCTGGCATAAGTCATTTTCCCCATTCCCAGTAGCACAGACAGATATTACAGCATGAGCCATGAACCAGGTCTGGAAGCACGTTGTGCTGCTGAAGCCCTGACTCAGCCAGAAAAGGACATTTTAGCTACATTTTCCTAAAAGGACAGTTTTCTGTCACAAAATTGTGGGATGGTGGGACACTTCTCAGCAGCAATGGCTTGGGGCGGATCTGCTGCAAAGCAGAGCAGGATATGGCCCTGAAGAGTCAGGGCAGCCCCTCACCTGGCTCTGCCACACCTTTCCATCTCCCAGATCCTCCAGAAACAGCCCCTACTCCCTCCTCCAACCAAAAGCAAAATCTCACTCCAACCAGCCCTGCTTGCCCAGTGCTGGGCAGAGGCTTCAGCTGCCTCCGAGGGGCTCCTGCATGGAGAGGATTTAGCCCCTACAGCTTGACGGCCCGAGCAGCATCCCAACAGCATCCCAACAGCAATTCCTGTCCCAGCTGGAGCCCAGGTTTCACACATCATCCAAGGGGAACATCCCAGGTTTCACACCTCATTCAAGGAGAGCTGCCGTGCAGGGGCCGTGCCCCACCGTAGGGTTTGTTTTGATGGCCTTCCCTTCCCGCTGCTACTAAGTTTTGTCACTATTTTTAGTGCATTTGATTAGGATAATGAGCGGGAGCTGACTGACAGCTCTTTAAGATGTTGAATGGTCTGTAATTTGTACTTGACGAAATACTCGCTGGCAGTGATTGCACAGCGGGATGGAGGGGGGAAAGCTGCAGCCCCAACTCCAGGCTGCAGCAAATACAAATAAGGCTGTGCCACGTACACACGTGGTGCTCGCGTCCCCACCACTCGGGCACGCTGTGACACAGACTCCCTCCCGGGCATACACTGCGAGGCCATGATCAAGATTAGAACAAACAGGGCCAAAAAAGCCATGAGGGAACCCCAAATATGCCTCAGCTTGGGAGCAGCCACACATCGGGGCAGTGAGGTGACAAGTCCTGTGATGGGGAAGGGACGGGTACCCAGGTGGACGGATGCACTTACAACTTCAAGATGCCAGGCTGGGGTGTTTGGTGGCTGCAAGTGGCTGCTGTGGCAGCAGCCTGGCACTGCCTGGCACATCTGGGCACAGTCCTGCTGCTCACTTGGCAGTAGGGCTGCCATCCTCACCAGCATACTGCTGGCACAGTCATCGCCAGGCTCAGGCAATCGGCCAGCACTGCCATCCCCATCTCTGTGTGCTGCTGGCTCTGCATTCGGGGTCTTCCCGGCCCCCCATTCCTCCCCAGCCGGAGGGGAGAGTGCCAGGGCTGAGCCCAGCCACGCACCCTGCCCGGGGCAGAGGCCGCAGCAAGGAGAGGCCAATCCCGCCCTCCCCTCTCCAAAAGCAATTAAAAATGAAGCACACTTGGCTGCACAACTCAGCTCGGATCAGATCACGGCACGCGAGACAGTGGCGTTCGCATCCTCCCCCGCCGGCGCTCGGAACGCCGCCTGCACTGCCCAGCATCCCCACGCCTCCGACACCCGCGCTCCAGGGTTTCTCCCCCCAGGAACTGGCAAGCTGGGTGGCAGGGAAAGGTTCCATCCTCTGCCCTACCTCCCTGTGGCGGAGATGCTCTCGGAAAGGCAACAGCGAGGGGAACCGGCTGCTCTCCCGGCGAGTCCCGCTGTTTTCCGCTGCGCCTGGATCGCTCAAGGATACAATGGCCGTGGTAGGGACAGGCTGACAGCGGGCTGGCAGCGAGGGGAAGCGATCTTATCGTCTTTACAAAGACACTAACAAAAGACACTGATTGGGAGCAGACAAAACACAGCAGAGGCAGAAACCTTGGGAAATGCCGCGACAGGCTGGGGCCCAATACCAGACACCGAGCCTTGGGGAGGGAGACACCTCTGGCAAAACAGGCTCCGTCCTTGGGGCTGCTCTGGGGCCGGGTGGGTGCTGAGCGGCACCGCGAGCGGGCGGGATGGAGGTGGTGCTGGGGAGAGCTGGGTGCGGGGCTGGGGCAGCAGCACCCACCCGCTGATGGAGGGAGCCGAGCTGAGCCGTGTCCCCGGCTCGCAGAGCCCCGGAGAGATTAATCACGGCAACTGTCTCACACCAGACTGAAAAATGAAGCGTGCGGGACGGCGGGCGAGACAAAGCAGCCTGGCGGCACACCCAGCCCATGGCAGCAGGCACTGGGGACAGGGAGAGGCAGAGAGCGGCGATCGCAAACCCATCCGACCCCTCCATCCCCTTTGCACACAACCAACCCCATCCCAGCAGGACTAGGGTCCAGCTGGGGCAGATCCATGAGGACAAATGGAAGCCACCTACAAGGTGTGGCATTAAACCAGAGGTCCTACACTGGAGGCAGTGAAGAGCCAAAGGATGCTTCACTAACCTCTGTGTTCCCCTGCATGGGTGGCACAGCGACAGGTGACAGCAGTGCTGCCCCGCCACTGTGGTCCCCAGACTGTGCCAAGGGTGATGAATTGCACTGCCAGGCACATACATGGAAAGGGGCCAGGTGCTGCTACAACCACAGCGAGGTGGTGTTTTAATCATCTTAAGGTGGCACTCCACACACCCCCCACACTCCACACCCCCTGCATCACCCCCTGCTCCCTCTCCACATTTTGGTAGGAAATGCAGCTCCGGACATGCTCGCACAGCAGTTTCCCCCTCGGTCCCCAGGGATGCCCCCGGTTTTGCCCTTTCCCACGGCAAGCATCACGGCCTGGGACCAGTGAGTGGCAGCACATCCCACAGTGCTTCGGGGTGCCTTAGCTCAGCCCACTATCCCCTCTGTCACCCGAATACAGCCGGTCACCGTGTCTCCCACAGGGAAAGCGATTCCTGTTCCTGTCCCATGCCACTAGGCTTTGCTTAGTACAAGAAGGGAAACATAGGCACATCTCTGCCAGGCTCGGACCCGCCCCCATTACAATCAGTCCCAGGCAGTGTGAAAAGTGGGAGCTGCTCCCCTAGCCCTGCAAAGTGGGGTGTGATGCTGCAGACACTCTCTCTGTCCAGCTGATGCAGTGAGGGCATGTCTGGGCTGTGCCTTCAGCCCTTCACCGCAAGGACACTCAATTCTCACTTGCACTGATTCCTAAAACAGGAGGACAGATGCAGAAAAGCTCACTTCATCTCAGCGCCAATCTGGGGACAGGAGAAGCCACAGGCAGGTGCCCCAATGCCTCTCGGGAACCCCCACTTTGCTCAGTTGACTGCATGTCGAAGGCACCTGAGCTAAGGCACCTCTGCTCTCCCCTGGATACCCCCAGCTGATGGAGAGCTCTCTCAGATGAAGGAATGACTGGAAGAGGAGGGCAGCACAGCTGCTGTGTGGGGGCCCAGCTACACACTCCCCACAGATATAAGTCCCAGCCCTTCCTATCTGACCCTGTCAACTCCCGTTAAATTTAAAACCATCTTAATTAAAGCTCCACAGCCCAAGCTAGCAAGAGGCCAGTGCGTCACAAAAGGGGAAAGGATAATTAGATCAACCATCCAAATTCACTCCCCCTGAGCATGGGGGAGAGTCACAGTTAGGAGCAGTGCAGAATGCCTCCAAAAAGACATGTCAAAACAGGGAGTTAAAAAGACCGAAACAAACCCCCAAGAAGCACAGAAGCATGTTCTGCATGTTCATCTGGCCAAGAAACTGGGAAACTCCAAATGTGCACACAGAGAGCATGCAGGGAGCTTGAACTCTCCCCACCATCACAGGGCTGCCCCCTGGACAGGCAGATTTTGGCTCTCTGGGGTGATGGGCAGTGGCTCTGCCAACACCAGTGGCTGAGCACAGCCGCAGGCTGTGCCCCCACTACCCTCCCAGCACTCCAAAACTGGGCAAGGGTAACGGCAGACCAGTGGTGGGCACCCCCCCAAACACCATCTTGCATAAGGCTGGCAGGAGAAAGCCAGGAGCCTTATCTCCCTGAAACAATGCAAACGGCTGCCCAGAGGGACTGGGATGTGCTGCAAGTTGTACTTGTTGGTGCTGAGCTAAGCACTCAGTTTTACACCTTTTCCCCCAGGGGATGGAAGAAAGGAACATGGCATTTGCCACACCTTGTCACATCCCCATCACTGCACTGCAGCACATCTGGGTACCAACAGGATCCATCAGCATGTGGATGCATCCCTGCACTGTAAGAGCATCCAACAATTGGAGAAAAGAAAACAGAGCTTTCTCACCCCAAGGATGGTCCAGCATAGGAACAGGGGCCAGAATTGTGGCAGGATCTCTGGCAGGAGATGCTCGAAGCTGGCTGGGTGCTGTGCAGCCTGATCACGCTTGTGCTGCTCCATGCCAGAGCAGAGATGGCTACCACTGCCTCCCAGCCTGACTCAGCCTGTGCTTCCAGCATTCCCACCAGGATGTCAGCCAAAGCCAGGAATTGCCCAACCAGCTCCAGCAAAAGCTTTCCAAGGCATACAAAGCCTCTGACCTGCATTAACCTGAAGCTGGCTTCTCCTAGACAGGTGATCAGGGCACCGCTCTCCTCCTGCCAAATCCAGGAGAAAGAAACTAAAAAGAAATGCTTCCAAGGGCAGGAGTGCATGTGAGGCTGGTAAGAGCCAGTGTTGAGCAGGGAAACACTGATCTTGAGCTGGGGTGGCACTACAAGCCAGAGCTCTTGGTCACTGGGACCGCCTGGACCCACGGGGCAATGCTTGCCCAAAACAGCCCTCTGGCTCAGCACTGGGAGCTCAGCACTCCCAAAATGTACCTTTTCAACACTGGCCCCTGGGCATGCCGGCATCTGTGAGCTCCCACCACCTGCCACCTAATTCCCCAGCTTCCCATGGCCCACCACATCAATGCTGTTCCCATCCTTCTCCAGGCAAAGCACCATGACAAGGGACTGGCCTGGCAGGAAGGGGGTGATTACACAGCCGGACTCTTGAAAAGGAAGGAGGATTTCTGTTCCCCATTTCTGCAGCGCCTCTCCCAGCACAGCCAGCCTCAGGCTCCAGGAAATGGAGTTTGCTTCTGCTTTCTGGAAGGGAACATCATCCCTGGGTGCTCTCAGGGGATGGCTGTGGCAACACCCAGCCTGCTCCATGGCTGGCTCCTGAGGAAGGGGCAGGAGGCAGTGGGAGGCTGATGTGACTCACAGGTGGCTCAGATCTGGTCAAAGTGGTGGTGCCACCTGCGTGTGCCCGTGGCTCCGGGGCTGCCGCACCCCTTCCAGCCTGGGCGAGGACGGCACCGCAGGCAGGTGGAAAATCTCCAGGGCAGGGGGAGGAAGGGGGCAAGGAACGCAGGAAGCAAAAAAGCTCCAGATCTGAGCAAGTTACAACCATCCCTGGTCACGCTGGCGTCACTGCTAAAACATTTCCACCTTCAGAGAAACCAGCCCAGCCAGTCCAGCCAGGAGAGGAGCTCCTGTGGCTCCACCGGCCCTCTGGGGCCAGAGCTGCAGCCCCACCGGTCCTGCAGAGGGGTCCTGCAGGACCCCCATAGTGAGAAACCTCCCAGCAGTCCTCATGACATGGAGCAGGAACTGAAACACTCACTGGGAAAAGAGGGAAAATGTGGGGAGGTTACATGGGTTTGTGCACTCGCAATGCAAACCCGTGGGGATGGGCATCCCCCTGGCCCTGGCTGGAGCCACGGGGACTTGGCAGGACACATGCTGGGGTTCACTGCAATGGGAGGGGTTGAAGGAGAAGCCAAGCAGAAGCCAAGGCTCTGCCGTCACCAATTTCCAACACTCTCACTTTGCAGACCCATGAACAGTTTCAAACAAATAAGCAGGATCCAGCACAGCAAATTTATGCTGATTATCAGATTATTTTCCACTTTTTTTTTTAACTCTGGGGCATCTGCCCAACATAAGCCATGTCCTCCAGGGAACTGTGGGGCCACGAGCCCCAGCACACACATGCTGCAATGTGGCTGCAAGAACAGGGCTGGACGCACGCTCGACTCCTGCTTTCACTTGCATGGGCAAGGATGGGACTGGGAGCAGCTCCAGCAGCAGCAGGCACAGCCTGGGACCGTGGCTCTGGTCTCAGCACACTGACACACAGGGAGCCTGGACATCGCTGGTGACAGAGCCTTCAGAGATGCTGGTCCCCACAGCCACTCCCTTCTGCACCACCAAAACAAAGCATCGCTCAAGATGTGTTGGAGGAAGCAACCAGGGAGAGTCTTAAGGAGCAAACAGAGATCAGCCAGACCTGGAAAGCATTTCCAAGCCCAAAAAGCTGCACTGGATTCCCCAGCTGCTCCCAGGGTGAGTGGGATGCTCAGCAGCTCTGCCGGAGAGGATCCAGCTGGGAGGTGCAGCCCCAGACGGTGCTCACTATCAACAGACTGAGCAGATGAAAAACAAAGAAAAACGCTGAGCTGGTGTCTTTTATCCCTGTCACTCCTGGAGCAGGGAGCCAGGCTCTGCACACCTCCAGCCCTGCACTGCTTCCTGCACCGATGGTCGGGAGCAGAGACAGGCTGTGAGTGAGTGGATGGGACGAGCAGTGTGGGACCAGCTACACACAGACCTTACACCCTCTCACGGCATCTCTCCAACCCTTGCTCGTGCTGCTCATCCTACAGGGACAGAATTAAGAGATGCAGGAACAAAGGGATGAAGGGCATCTCCTCTGCTTTCCATCACCTGTGGCTTATAGTGCCTTCAGCACAGCCCATCTGGACCATGGCATGAGAGCTACCCCTGTCCCACATCTGAGCCCAAGAAGGGCTCAGATGTGTGTGTACACACATGTGCACACACATCCACACACAGCCATGCACCTGTGCAGGCAGCTGCCCCCCTTGCGTGGCCCCAGCCCCATACACCAATCCCATTATCCTGAGCCTTCCCAACCCATCCATTTCCAAATTCAACTGTCCATGATGCTGGAGCAGGGAACTCTGGTCGCAGCGACTTTTGCAGCTGCATCTGCAGCTGCATCTGCACTCTTGCTTACCCCACAACATCCTCCCTGCCCAGTGCAGCAGAGTGCTCACTGGCAGCTCCCCCCTCAGCTGTGCCAAGGATTCCCAATCCCTTTCCTGGCACAGCAGGATGCCACCAGCGCTTGCCCAATAGGCTGGGGAAGGAAAGAGTCCATCTGAGCAGGGGCAACTCCAACAGACTTTTTATGTAGTTTTTTTCGCTTCAGTCAGAAAGCATGTTTCCACCCAGGAAAATCCAAAGCCCAGGACAGCACCACCCAATCCCACTTGGAACTGCAGCTGCAGCCTTAGCTGAGGATGAGGAAGGTGGTAGTGCTTCAAGAAGACTAGATTCTGTTTGTCCTGCCTAAAGAAGGGCTTTGCCCATGGTGTGTGCATGGCATAGGGCAGTGCAGCTGGGGATAGGAGAGGGGAAAACTGAAGCACCCACTTGATGTAAAACCTCACCAACCTCCGCTGGCAGCTTCTCAGGTGCTCCTGAGGGAAACTGAAGTGTGCAGTGATCCTTTTACTGCGTGGGGAAGCAAGGTGGAGCATGGAAACCCAGACACAGCACTGCACCTCCAACCCCAAACTCCTGCTAAACAGTGTCCCTAGGAGAGACATTTTTAGGCTTGATTTAGCACTGACCTGAACCTGTCATGCTGCCTCCAAACTGGTGCATGGCACAGGAAGGGGGACACATGGCTCAGGACAGGCTGGACTTGTTAACCTCACCCATGCGATGCAGGGCAATGCAGCAGTGAGGTTTTACCCTTGTTGCCCAGGTGTTTGGTAGCCAAGGTTGCCCAACACAGTCAGCAACGATTGGAGCAGCCACACCAGGTGGAAGCTATCTTTGCAGCACACACTCAGGTTTTCCTCCATCCAGCCATCCCCTTCCATTCATCCAGTCCCAACACAGCAGGCTTTGAGGCCAGCCGAAACCTCACAACCACTGCAGCGAGACCACAACAGGTCAAGCATGAGAAGTGACCAGGAAACTCAGGGCTGGGAAACTCAGGCTCAGCCTCCAAGACTTGCAGTGTGGAGAAGGAGGGAGAGAACACACTGAGTCACAAGTGTCCCTGCATTACACGTTGGCAGCGGTGCTGATCCACCAAAGCCACACACCCTTCACTGTAGACCCCCAAGTCACCCTGGTGCCCTTCAGGCCTGCTGCCCATGCCTGAGAGGTGAGGGCAGTCTCACTATGCATAAGCTCTATTTCTTTTATTTTTGCCTTAAATGCCTGGGCAGGTCCGTTCCCTGCATTCCTCCAGACATGCCCACCAACCCCACATGCCAGCCTATGGATATTTCACATGCTACATTTCCACTGAAACCACCTGGAGTCAAGGGGCTTGGGCAGATTTTTTTAAGGACTAAACTGAAATGAGTGACCAGCCCCACCTTGCCCAGCAGCCAATGGCCCCCAGCTCCCCAGCCAGCCCCCAGCCCTGCCAAACCTCTCCCTGCTCTGCAGCGAGGGCAGCCAGCAGATCCATAGCCTGAAGCAAAGTCAGCGCAACACGCAGATTTGCAGGTCCTGGTTCCTGGCCCAGGTTCAAACCACATTTGTTCCTGAAATCTGTTTCAGAGCTCTCTTTCCAGAGCACGCGTGTGCACAGGCATGTGCATGGCAGCGCCAGTTCCCAACGCAGCCAGTGCCACCGTGGGGCTGAGTCGGGGGCCTGGGTTCCCCCAGGCACCGACCTCAGCCCGCCCTGACACAGCCATACCGAAACAGTTCATAATATTATTTTTTTCCCTCCTAAGCACACGATAGGCGGGACTGGAACTAGATGACTGGGGGTTGGAACTAGATAAGAGTTAAGGTCCCTTCCAACACAAACCACTCCATGATTCTGTAATATATTGGACTATCTCCCAGCTTGCTGCCCATTTAAAAGATGAGGAACCAAAGGCTTTGAAACAGCCCCATGACACACAGTATGTTTTTTGCTGATGGGTGGAACCTTCAGCAAGACACGAGCCCCTGGGAGCTGGTCTGCACCGCCCACAGCTACAGGCGGCCGGGAAGAGAGGACTGGACTGGAAGCAGCAACAACCTGTGCTCCTGTCCTTGGAACAGCTATATATGGATGGTTATTGCCATCCAGAGGTTTGAGCTGCTCTCCAGGCATGGGATTAAAGGGTTCTCCCTCACAGGGAGCAGTGTGGGGCTGCACCACTGTTTGACAAGGCTGTTTCCGATGGGATGCAATGCTGGACACATCTCTAGGCAGGCTTTGGGGTGAGAGGCAGAGTGCTGAGGAAGTGAGCTCAGATGGGAAATTGTTCCAAGAGATAAAGAAACAAGCTGGAAACTGAGCTGCAAAATAGACAGTACAGGAAACAATAGCACTTCAGATAGGCTTTCCAATGTCCCTCAGCCATGTCAGGAGTCCAGCACTTTGTCCCAGTGATGCACAAGTTGGGAGGAGGCACAGGCTGTTTGCTCGCTCCCACCTCTTCTCTTTCAAGATCTTACAGGCATTTGCTGGTTGTTTAAATGAGAGGTTATGGACCAAGTCCTTCACATCTCACTAGATAAGAGTTTAGCTCTGTGATGACTTCAAAGGCCAGGCAAGATCCCACACCAGTAGCAGGGAGAGGCAGACGGGATTTCAGAGACATGGCAGCCCCACAGTCTGTCCCCTCCTTGCCTCGGTGAGTCCAGTGAAATGATGCTGCTTCGCAGGAATTGCCCATGCTGCTACAGGCCATCCCCACCTCAGGATCATTGATGCTCTCTCTGTGCCACCAAGGCAGCAAAGAACCCTCTTGTTTCTGCAGCAGAGGCTCCACATCAGATGGTCATCATAGTGTTCTCCTCGTCCCCCAGCTCCCCAGCCAGAGGCTGGGATGGCCCTTTCTGCCTCCCTGTGGAAACTCCATGATTTTCCATCACTCTGGCACAAAGTCATTAAAGGGCAGAGATATCATTAGGGCATCTCCATCACACAGGGAGCACTGGAAGGCCAGTAACGATCGAGACAGGGAACATTGGACTTCCCTTCGTTGCTGCGCAGCCCATAAATAAACCTGTCTCGATCTGTTTTGGTAAAGACAGGAGGTGTCTGGAGAAGCCTCTGCCCTGCTGCTGCCAGGTCAAAGCTTGGAAGTGAGAACTGACCCTCGATCTCCCAAGCAAAGGTGACCTTCCCTGACAAACAGGCATTAGCTGGCTAATGATTACAGAGACATAGCTCCCCAGGGAGGCAGCACATGAGTCTCAGAGACACCGAATTCCAAGGTTTTGCTATGGCCAGATCCGGAGCCAGACAAAGTGGTGCAGAACAGCTGGCTTAGGGCAGCCAGGATCAGCCTCTCCGGCTGCAAAGGTGTCAGGAGCAGCCCCACAGTGGAAATACCAAAAGGGATATTGCTTTAAAGTGCAAGATTGCTGATGTCTCCTGCACATCCCCATCCTCATGCCTTCCCAGACAGCCTTGCCAGCCCTCCACAACTGTCTGACCAACACCTGTCTGACCTGCACATAGAGCCTGGGCATGTGTTGAGCCACTGGGTTCTGAGGGGGCCTCCAAGCCCAGCAGGGATGAACAGGTTTCCACCATCAATAGCTGGACCTTGAGAAGGTTGGTTTGTGATTTGGTTCTTGCACAGGTCACTGCTGGCAGTGGGTATCTCCTCAGCTGACAGGAGAGCAACAAAGCCCCCCAGCTCCCTCCTGCCATATACCTCCTCCTCCAGGAGCAGTAGGAAGAAAAATGAAGTCTTTTGTTGCCACCTTCCCGCAGCTTAGTTTCACAGAGCACTGCTGAGTACGTGCTGTCCTGTCCCTGTCCTACTGCACAGGCAGGAGCTCACCTCAGGAACCCCCTGGACTCTGCACCTTCCATTGTCCCCAGCTCCCAATGCCATGGGGTGGTGGAATCTGCCTTGGGAGCCCCCCCCAGCTGCACGGAGCAGCCACCCTGTGTCCATTCCTTTCATCACTTCTGGGGAGCCAAGAGAATGGGCCATGGCACACACAGGGCAGCACAACCTGCTCCCTGCCACCTACAACCTTTACTGCTGCTCAGTGTCTTTGGGATTGGGACCAGGACCAGGACAAGAATCACCTCCTGGCCCCAAGTCCAGCGCTGAGCCCTGGCACACCACGGCAGCCACTGGAGTAAGGCAGGGCTGGGGAACAGTGCGCTCTGCAGGGCCAGCAAAACTCACAGAGACGCAGCAGATCCCCACTCATTCCAGCAGGTCTCTCTGGAGGCTGGGCATCTCCTTGAGACAATGCTCAGCACCAGACAGGACCATGCCAGGGTCACCACCACAAGATGCCACTCCCACACCATTCCTGTCCCCAGTGCATACAGCCCTGTGCAGCGGCCCCATCCCCTGAAGGTTGTCCCCTGAGTCCATCCCAAGTGGCACCAAGATGCAGCACAGCCTATCTGGGCAGTGAGCAGGATAAAACCCTATCTCAACCACAGTGTGGCTCAGGGTGAAGGCCACAACTCTCTTCCATGGCACCAAGGGCTGTGATGGGGACAGAGGGGACACAGCAGTGCCACTGCTTGCAGCCACGCATGGGGGTTGGACCGCCCAGGCTGCGACGGAGGAACGTCCCAGCTGGGTAAAGTCTTAAATCGCACAAGCTGGGGCTCTGCAGCCCCCCAGGAGGGTGAGTCGGCAATGGATGGCGAGGGGCACAGCGAGAGGCACAGCTCGCCAGGCCAACCAGGGCTGGACACTGGCCCCAGAATCACCGGCAAGGGATCACCGACAAGGGAAGCAGATCACGAGACATCAAAGCAGGGGGGCGATGAATATTTCATGTCCTGGCCTACATACAGCCCGGCTGTCCCCGCCCTGCGCTCCCGGGGGTCCCCCACAGCCCCTGAGCACAACAAAGGGGAGTTGCAGGCAGGCGGGGCCGCCCCGCCGGACCCCTCGCGTCCCCAGCTCTGCCCCGCCAAGCAGTGACATCCCCAGCCAGACCCACGGCTGACCCAATAGACCATGTGCATCCCGCTGGACCCACAGCCGCCCGACCGACACGCCGAGCCACACCGCGAGCATCCTGGTGGGGACCCGCCGCCAGGTCTCCGGGCTGCGGGCATCTCCCACTGCCAGACCCACAGCTGCCCCACCGCAGCCTGGGCATCCTTGGCTGGACCCATCGCCTCCTTGCCAAACTGGCAGCATCCCCGATCGGACCTACAACCAGCTCGCGCGACCACGGGCATCCCCCGCGCCGCCCCGCCGGACTCCTCTGCGGGCATCCCACTGCGGGCATCTCCCGCCGCCCCGCTGGTCCCCAGTGGGGGCTTCCCCCGCCGGACCCCACGGCCAGACCCCGGGCACCCCCCGCCAGATCCACTGCCGGACTCCGCGGCTCCCCTCGCTGGACCGTGGGACCCCCCGCTTGCCCCACAGCGGGGCACCCCTCGCCGCCCCCCGCCGCCTCTCACCTCCC
>JAOXXN010000252.1:5306470-5323043 GCA_026770055.1 Myrmophylax atrothorax | reverse complement strand
CCGCCCCCGCCGCCGGCTCTGCCCGCGCGTCCTGGCCCGGGACGGGGGAACCGCCTGGTCGCGCCGGGGACACCCGTGGGAGCGGCGGCCGCGGTGCCCTGGGCGCGTCACCCCGCGGGTGAGGGGCTGGGGGGGCTCCCAGCCGAGCCCAGCGCTGCTCGCCCCGCCGGGCTGTCTTGGTGTGTTACCTGGAAGCCGGAGCTGGTCACTGAAAAGTGGTCTTCAGGAGGCTGAAACCCGGCTGGGGCTGCAGTTCGCTTTATTAAACAGTTCTAACACACGGCGAGTAGCAGTAAAAATGCTGTTTTGTCAGTTTCTGTACCTCCCCATCCCCAGGAGGGACAGCTTGCCTTTCCCAGGGGCTGCAACCCACGTTGCCCCTTCTCTGAAGTCAGAAGGAGGCAAATCTTCAGCGTTGAGGAAAAGCAGACAAAGTTGCACCACGTCCTGGGTCTCCCTGGGAACCCGGGGAACTGTGGGGCTATTTGGATGCAGCGTGGGCAGACAGTGGTGTCTGCGCTCCGCTGGGTTATCTGCCCCGTTTTTGGGTTAACACCCTGCGTCTCCGTCGCCCCTGCAGCCGGTGCCGCCCTCCAAATCAAGGCAGCGTGGAGCCGTGGGTATTCCCGGGATGCCCAGTCCCCGGTTGGCAGCATCACCCTGTGCAGGGCTGGGAGAGGTGACTGTCCTCTGAGTCCTGCTTGGGCAGGTGGGCACACGGGGACAGTTCCTGACGTCCCTCCCCTTGCTCCTCAGCATCTTCCCATTCCAGCAGTAGGAGGAGGTGCGAAATGCGCAGCTTTCCCGTGGCACAGGGCAGTGCCGGGGCGCACACGCAGGGCTCAGCCGGGTGCCCCGCCGCCTGCACCCAGCCCGTCGGGGCTGCCCGACCAGCTCAGCGGCGCTGGCAGCCTTCCCACCTCCCCCACTGGCGATCCACTAAGGAGTTCCCTGTCACGTTATCCTCCAGGAAGAAATGGGGTGAAGCAGTCCGCTGCTTAACCCCCCATTTGGCTGGTTTTATGTGGCATGCTCGGCTGCTGGCCGGCTCCAGTGACCCGTGGGCTGTATAACCACAGCCAGCAGCTCCTCCGCCATCCCTGCCCACCCCTCCGACCAACCTTGCAGCCACTCCGCGGAGTTTTCCGAAGCCGCCGTTACTCGGAGCAAGATCTGACACTTCAGAAACAATTTGGGAAGTTAACAAGTTTTAGAGAATCGTGTGGTGTTTTTTCTTTCTGTTTCCCACTCCCCCCACCTTTTTCTTTTGAGTTATGAAAAAAATATTTCCCATGACACCGGCGAAGGCCAGCGAATCCATGAATCACCAGGAACAAGGAGTCATGCACGCGCCGATCCATCACCCGTAGCCAGCACATCGCGAGGGGCCCTTCCCTGGGAGGAGCCGCCGCTGATAAGGTCCCTACAGCCGGGCAGGGCCGACGCTTTCCCTCTCGGCTCCCCTCCCAGGGACAGGAAAGGGCGGCCGTGTTCCCCGCACACCCGTGGGATGTGTGGTTTGCGGGGAAAGCCCTGCCTGCTCCTTGCCGGAGCACCCAACTACAGCCCAGTTTGTACCGAGGGGATTTTTTAACTCTTAGCCCACCCTATCTTATCTGGCTGGTGTGGGGATGTGTAGGGAGGGATTCCTCAACCTCATGTCTGCTGTGGGATGAAGGAATTAACCGGGCGGTGCAGGGCAGTCCCAGGTACTGCTCTGCTCACCCACACGGATATACCATAGGGAAAAAAGGGAGCATGCTGATGCCTGGGGAGCCCCACACCTTTTCCCTGCACAGCGACACAGGGACACTCCCCTCTCCTTCCCTATCCCAGGATGCCAGGAGCGCTGCCAGAGGGGAAAGCGCTCCAGGGGAGCAGGGACCTGGCCCCAGCCTCGGCTGAGCTGGTGAGGATGACTCAGCCTCTACTGGATCCAGACCCAAATCTAAGATGCAATTATGACTTATAAATATTTGTATTTTGTTTTTCTCTTTTGCAATCAACTCCTTTTCTCCAGGCTGTCCTACAATCAGAGTTTCCATCTCCGGCGGTGCTGGCCCCTTGCTGGAAGGCAAACACCCATGGCCCCTTTCAACATGCCAGACCAAGTCCACGACAGAAACTCTTCCTCTATAAAGAAGATGCCAATGTGCAAATTTAATATTACAAACAGACAGTCTCTAAACCCAGTCTCTTATCTTTTGGGCTCACATTCAGGAATGTGCCCTCACAGGACTAACATTAAACATGCAGTGCTGGTGATAATGCGATTTAGGACCATTTAAGCAACTCAGCACATCTCAGTGCACCCCTGGCTCACCCATGAGGTCCTGAGCCTGATGGACACCCCCAGACTGCCTCACTCCAAGTACTTGTCTTTAAACAGTCTAATGCACAATTACTACTTTTTAAACCCAACCAGGGAGTTCAGTCTCAAATCCGAAACTTATTTTCTTGATATGATTCTTCACTTTTAAATAGCACTGATAAAACCCACCCCGGGGAGGGGAAGAGGGTTACAGAAACTGAAAACCAGCTACTTTCAACTTGAAAAAAGTAGCACTGAGTATTTTCAGTGGCTCAGCTATTACAGAATGTTTTGAAATGATATTTTAAGAAGAAATGAGGACAAGTCCAGGTATTTCTGTATTTTTTTGCTGACCTTTACACAAGTTTCATCAGGAACAAGAAGAATGAGAGTTACTGTGGGCAGACTGTCATGCTCATGAGTAAGTGCATACGTGGCTCCTTCCCCCTCCAGGTGTGCAGATTGAACTGCTCTACAGGGTTCTTGAAATCCTCCTGTGAGGTAAGAGGGTGCTTGTTGGGTCCAGAATTTGATCCAAGCCCTGACCTCTCCAAAGTATCTGTGGATTTACAACAAAACATCTATTCATCTCCAGCCAGATTTATTTTTAAGCATCCCCTTGGCATGCGTGAATAAGTTTTGTCTATTGGATTCTGTTCCTGAGGCTGCACTTTGTTCACTGCAAATTCCAAATATAGCTGCAGGAATTAATACTATTAATAATATAATGGTTGTGTTTGAGATGCTGGACAGACAGAGAGGCAACCACGGCTCTTGCCCTGAGATTTTACGATCATTGAGCTTTACAGCCCTGCAAATAGCCAGAGTGTGATGGGAGATGATCAGCACCATCAGCCCTGTTAGGGAAGCTGCGGTTACAGGCTCAAGAGCTGATTCACTAAGGGGGATTGACCATAATAACCCCTGTAGTACGAGCCATTTGGCAATATTTCATGGTAGAAATTCTAATTCTGGCCATTCTCTCCCACACTGAGCATCAGAGCTGCAGAAGCTGAGCAGTGATGGCCAGTCTATCGAAGGTTGTAGGATGAAAAGGGAGAAGTCACCAGGAGAACTCAGGACTTCAGTGTCCCCCAGTGTGGTGACAATCTGCTGTGCAAAAGGGGCCCTCAAACCCAGCCAGGAAGTGTCACTGCAAAATTTCCCAGGGGAAAGGACTGTGGGGAAACCACTGACTCGGTGACATGCAAATATTTAATAAGGAGGCACAGAGTTCAGCAGCTGTGGGCTGAAATTATCTGCATGTTCAATAAAGGCACAATGTTTCCTGTCAGGTTTCTGACTGATAAAATATGTTTCTATACAATCTGAATTAGGTATCTTGGAATAGCTCATTTGGGCAAAAATCTGACACTTTCTGTTTCTTGCCTCAGCAGAAAAGCCACACACAAGATGTTAGCATCTCCCAGCACGGAAATTCTGTTTTTTCGGCCAATCTTAGTATCAATAGAAATGAGCACTTCAGAAAAGCTCATGGAAACTCATCCGAATGGGATTTATAGCCCTGGCTCCAGCTTGATTTGGTAGCAGAGCAGTAGAGGGATGGCTGGCTACTGCAGAGCTCTCTTAGCCACATCCAGGTGACCTTGCCCCGGGGCTGTGGCATTCCCTCCCTGCCAGCACCTGGCTGCTCCCCATCCTGCCTGCAGCCTGAGCAAGCGGAGCTGGAGCAGACATGAGGGTGTTTCCACTTAATCATCCAGTCTTGGTCCTTCGAGCAAGGGATGGGCTGAGGAGGCTGAAATCTGAATCTGAAAACCTTAAACCATGTGATGTTTGGATCTGTGCTCAGTTTAAAGTGAGTTAAATGAGAGGGAGGCAGGGAGCAGAAATGGTTGCAGCTTCTCTCCTCTCAAAAACTGCTCCTCCTGCAATTCCCTTCACTGCAGAGGCCTGACACTGGGGCACATCTGCTTCAGCCACCAAAGCAGACACTGCAGCACTACAAGTAGCTTCTCCATGGGGACCACAGCCATGAGGACCCTCTAAAACCCCAGGAGCTGCAGTCCAGCCCTTTGGCTACAGTGTGGGCCCACGCAGCACATGGTCATGGGCAAGCACCGTCCTCAAGGAACCAGAGGGATGTGACACATCAGCCCTATGCCAACACCACAGCTTTTGCCCATGCTGCCCACAGTGGAGGCACAACTAAGAGCAGGAAGCATCAGGAGCTGGTTCCCAGAACGGTGGGAGTGGCTTTGCCTGTGAGAGGTCAGCAATTCCTGTTGTGCTGTGGACTTTGGCTCTTGACAAAGTGAATTTGTAAGCTTGGGATGGCATTTGCACAAGCAGCAGCCAAAGGAAAGGCAGCAGGGACAAGCCTTGGGGCTCGGGACAGCTGGGTTGTAGTTTGGGCAAGATACGAGTTATTTCAGGTCAGGGCTGATGCCTTCCATGGCCCCAGTCCATGACCTGGGACTGGCTGAACTTGACACTTAATGGAGGTGCAGCTCAGAAGCTGCTACAGCCTTTGGCAGGAAACACAGGGGTGTCCAGAGTGCATGTTTCACAAAAAAGAAATGCTGTGCAAGTAGGGCTTCCAACAGAGCAGTGCTAGGGATACAGCTCCTTGCCTGGAGCTGGACACAGGAAGAAGTGGAAGCCCTTCAACCCCTCCACCCACAGCATCCCACATCTGGGAGCCGAGCTCTTCACATGCAACAAGTGACATCAGACGGGCAAAAGATGTTTTTAAAAAGCAGAGCAATGTGACCCAGAGCAGGTTTACCTTGTACCCACCAGCCAGGAAGGCTGGACTGCAGCCACAGAAGAACCTATGTCAGTCCCTTTGCTCTAACCACCCAATCTGCATCATTGCAGTCCTCAATGGGACTGCAGTATTCCGGAGCACAGCTGCTCACACCTCCAGGAAACAGGGTGCAAGGGGCATCAAAGCCACACTGGGGCTTCTGGGCACTAAATGAAACCAGGGAAGCTGGGAGGAGGGAAGTGAGCATTGCGAGAGGTTTGGGATTGCACAAGACAAATATGCTTGTGCAGGCGAGGAGCAGGGTCTGAGTGGGTGATGTGGAGCACGCACAGCACCACACCACTCACTTATCACGAGCTCAGGAGCGTGGAATGTCATGCTTTGGGCTCCTTGTGGCTCAAGGGTAGGCAGATGTGCATGGCACAGCTCCCTGGCTATACCAAGTGCTCCCAAGGCAGGGAGATGTACTACCCTAGCAGTTACATCTGCTGGCTGAAAAAATCATCACAGAAGGTTACGAGGGGACACCTTTCTCCATCCCGGATGCTTCTCCACTTGTTCCTTCTTTCTATCAGTCTGTGTAACAGCAGGTTATACCCACTGTCACTGGCAGGTAAAATCCAGCTACAAGGAAAGATTAACTGCAGTGGGCATGAGCCTACAGCATGGAAGAACAGAAAGGGTCATAAGAGTGACTTACGGTTACAGAAAAGTCATAAATTGGGAAGAATCAACATGAAACAGGAGTATCAGCTGAATTTCAAGGGAAAAGCAGGAAGCCAAGTTCATTACCCTACAATTGCCAGCACCAAGCAAGAGACATTTTGAGCAGCTACTGCACATTGGCCCAGTACTGAAAGCCAGAAAACACTCCCAACAAAACACTGCTCAAAAGCTACAAACTACCAGAGAAGAGATGGACCTTGGACTTGCAGTGATTGTCAGTTGGAGAAGGAATGTATACACTGATTACAGCCCATGGCTGTGGCCAGAGAGAAAGGGAATGCTCCCCAAACAAATCATCCCTTCCGGTTGCATGAGGAAGAGAAGGGTCATATCCCTTCCCAGTGCCAAAGCCAGCCAGCAATCAAGTTAATCATCAATCACACAGCCACGCTCAGTACTCCAGCACTCTCCATTCATCATCCAATTTTCTCACTGCAGTCAATTTCTCATGCCTCATGAGATTAATAAACAAACAACTAAATCAATACAGTCATCTCAATCCCTGCGGGCCACAGGCTCTGAACAACACAACTTCTGCCTGAAAGAAGTATCAGTGTGGAAGAGATGCTCCCAAGAGAAGTCCAGCACCTCAGCTCTCAGCTGTCCAAAAGTAAACACATGCTCACCAGGGAATGGTTCAGCACTGCCCTGGGAAACAGAGATACTGAGCAGGTCCTCCCCTCCTACAGCTTCCTTATCGTCTGCCCAAGCATCATCAGATTGCTTGACCCTCCCTAAATCCAGGTACTGAAGGAGTATTTTCATTCTTCATGACAAGCTGGGAAATAATCTGAGTTTATTGACTCAACAAGGGGGCTGTTCTGCAAACATCAATCCCCAGCCGGGGCTGATGGCCTCGGGCTCTTCAGTCCTGTGGGCAGGGAACCTCACCAGAATCTCTCTGAAGCAGAGAGAAGTGTGTGTATGAGAATGAAAGTAAATTAGGTCTGAACAAGATTAACAGGGATTTAATTGAACTATGTGAACTGGAACTCCAGTCACGAGCTGCTTATTAGCCTGTCTCAAGGGATTGTGCTGCTGGCACTGGAGGAGCACAAGGATGCATTGTGAGTGCGGGACAGCACAAGGGGATGGCGATGGCCACGGCCCTCGAGGTCAGCGTGGCCAGAGAGGCTGAGCTGCTTGAATGTGATCAAAAACGAAACAAGGAACTCTCAACTCCCAGCGATGTTTCTTCACAGCTGAGGCTTGGCCTGCTAAGGGACAGGAACTCAATGACACACACTGGCACAGGAAGCCCAGCTCCTGGCTCTGGGTGGCAGAGCAAGGTGCGGCTCTCTGCTGGCAGGTATCTGGAGACAGACTTTTGAAAACCTCCCCTTCAATAAAATTGACTTAATGAGGTCTTCAGCTCCCTTTGGGATGTTAATTACAAAACAGCCTGGAGAAAAGTGCTTGGGAATTAAAGGAGTCACCACACTAGTCCTTCTCTGTTTTGGTTTTCTGGTGAGAGAACCAACAGACACTTGCCAGAGCTTGGCTATCACACTGGTCTCACCGCAGCCAAGAGCCACCAGACAGCTCCACACTCCAGCCACGGAAACCTGAGCTCAAGCCACACACCAATGGGCTCCCCAAAATCCCTATTAACAGCCTACTGAATCCCCACCTAATCCCCTGCTTGCATTATTAACAAATGATGCCTTTATTATGGCTACCTTCATGGGGGCTCTCGGAGCCAAATTCTCTCATGAGAGGCAAACTGATTGAGTCCCTGCACCATTTCCTCCTCCCTTCCAGGAAGGTGAAGCTGTAATAGGAGATAGTTTGCAAGTTCCAAGTCAAACAAATACAGATGCACACATGCCTGACAATATTAACTAACCAATTTCTCACAGATTAAAGGATCTGAGAGGATTTCCCTTAATGGATCATTTTAATGAATAGGTTATTTATGTCCCTGTGTTCCTATAGTCTGGGAGTTCTGGGAGCTTTCACAGTGAGTGTGAGGGAAGAGGCAGCACAACTTTAAAAACATTTTTTTAGACAAAGATTCTGATTGAATTTATTACACATTTCAAGAGAAACTAAAATACATGGGATATTGGTAATCTCTATACAAGCACATTAAAATAGATGTAAAGCTGTTAGGAACAGACTGGCGAATTTATCTTAATCCCTGTTCCCCCACAACAAAACCAGACTCCAACATCCATGATTCCTACTGAGCAATGAGTGAGCCAGCCTGTAAATAGCTGGATGTAGACGTTGATGTAGTAGCTGCTATTTCAGGTAACAGCCCCACAGTGCCCACTGCTAACCAGTTCTGAGCTGCAGAAGTGCTTCTGTAGGTTGGATAACCTGTGTGTTGCTCTTTCTATAGCTGTGACTGTTAAAGAACTAACCCCCCACTTTGGGTAACCTGCAGAAAGCTTGAGTTTAGACAAAACCATCTTCATGTATTAAAATGGAAGGAGTCACCAGCAGTACCTAACCAGGGCAGTAGCAATGATTTTTTCTCCTGCAGATCAGAGACAAAGCACAGGTTCATCATGGAAACTCATAGCACTGTTCTTTGTTATTTGCGTGGGAAATTTTTGTAGCATTTCTTTGTACTGAGAGCTCAAAGCAACTTTAGAGTGCTCGTGTCTCCTATGCTTTGTTCTGTCCTCTTGGTATTGCCTTCATGTAGCTCAAAAAAAAAAGATGCAGAATGTAAAGCAGAACTCTCAGCTGGATTTTAAGCAGTGCAACTTGGTGTCAGCATTCTGGCTAAGAGAAGCAGAGAGTGTGGAGCAGGGAAGTAGTGAGAGATCAGAGTCACACAGGCACTGGGATCCATCCATTCCCCCTCACCAAAAGCAAGAGTGAGCAGAGAATGTGGCTGTTCTCAACACTGATGGTTTCTGTAAGTGTGTTGTTGTTCAGCTCCTGTTCAAGAACACACATTTGGGCTCACAAGGCATTTGTGAATTGAGGATGGGAGTCTGTGTATGCAAAAAGGATTGGAGACTTGCAGCCCTGCCAGAGAGAATCCTTCCTTCAAAGCCGCTCTGAACCCTGGGTGCGCCTCAGAGAGCAGGTTCTCCTCCCATTGACTCATTCCTGATCAAACAAACCAAGATGTGAGCTGGCATCAGGAAGCTTGAGCTGCCCTACAGAGACTGTGTGGCTACATCACCACCTATCTCCTTCCAGTCCTGTCTCGCCGTATTCAAATCTAGTACCAGATTGTCCCTGGGCCTGGAGAGCCAGAGCCTGAAGGAACAGAGTGTCTGTCTCCTGCCACAGAGCCGTGCTACACAGCCAGCTTGTCACCCCTTGCATCTTAAAATACCACATCTCCCCAGGCTGAGAACGTATTTACCCTCAGGAAGAATTCAGCCAGAGGAGATGGAGCAAACTGGAGCAGGGAAGGCTGGGAGGGAGTTTGCAAACGGAATGAACCCCAGCTGTGTTGAAACAGGGCCCATGGTCAGGGCTCAGCCAGCTGGCAGGAGGGTTGATCCACAGCACAGCGAGGCAGTGCTGGCAGATGCACCATCAGTGCAGCATTCCCAGACTCCCACCTAAGGAGCTTTTCTCCAACATGCAGTACCTGGTCTTCCTAAGTTTCCAAGAACAGCCCCACGAGCACAGGTATTAAATTCTGCACCTTCCAGAATCAAATTGTTCCCTGATTCTTGTAGTCATCACAATCCCCATCACAGCCTCAATTCCCTGAAATGTACCTGCTTTCAAAGGTGAGAACAGAAAGGAAGAGTGCATGGGTGGGGAATAAGACAGAGGTAGCGACGCTGGGGAAATGAAAGCTTTCATCTCCAGGAGTCTGGAATCTGGTGAGTTATTACCTAAAGAATTAAAGAATATGACAAAGACATTATGATTAAGCCATAAAATGCAGCTATGTATTTCAGACTAGATGACAACAGAGATGAATACAAAACTGTGTAGTGTGGTATCCTTGATCCATTTGATCCCTCTGCCTTCAAACAACACAACACGAACTGTTTGGTACAAACTGGTATCCAAAGCAGCAAACCCATGCTCCACCTTACACAGGGACTTTATTACAAATCCCAGCCAGCATGGGGGGGCCTCTCTACCCATCAGAACTGAGAGAAGTCACGTAAATGGTGACTGACACAGTAATTGTGTCAAATGAAGTCCTGGATATATGAAGTTCTCTTTGCTTGCAAGAAATTTATATCAGAATCCCTCCCCTTCCATTCTTGTAAGTTCCTTCTCCCTTGTCCCTGAAAGGTAAAACATGGCAATGCCAGAAAACCATTTAACTGAGTTAGTTGCTTTTGATGTTGTCTCAGAGGAAACATGATTACAAGCGATTATTTGGTCTTTTGAGGCTCATCAGTTGTGCCTTTATCGTTTCTTTTTGGTTTCCTTCTTGGGCTTCTTGCTTATCTGTGGAGCAGTTGCCTTTGGTTTCTTCACTGTCTCTGAATTCTTAGGCTCAAAACTGTCCGAGTCCTACAAGAATCAATTAAGAAACAATCAGTAACATTTTTTTACCATTTGCTGACAGCTTGCTTTGGGGATCTGAGTATAAGCCAGAGGAAAATAGTGCTGGGTATCTCTTGGAACATATCAGTATCAAGCTGAGGCCATGTTTAATGAGACTCAAGCAGCACCATCTCTGCTCCTTCTGCATGTGCCTTTTGATGAGTGTGAATTTATGCTTAGAAACAGCTCATTATCAGAGATGCCATTAAAAGCTTAAGTGTCTAAAACAGGCTTTGGAGAAGAAAAACAAACCCAACTTTGAAGGTAAGAAGAAAATCAACACTAAGTGAAAACTGTATGAATTAGGAAAAGATAACATATAACCAGGGTTCATGGAAACAGTCAACAGGTATTTCTGCCAACCATTAATCATTATCATGTGCAAGACAAAAATATAGTCCCTGAAACAACAGTATGAATATAAAGTTGAGAGCCTCTAAACCAAGTCTAAAATCCAGAGAGGGAATTGCAGGCAAATCTTTCTTCACCTGGACTAACAAAATGCTTAGAAGATATGTTGCTTGTTTCCTTCAGGGAAGATTAGAGATAATATTGCAGCCATGGGAAATAAAGTCTAGTTATCTCGGGAAAACACAAGGGAACAGCGCCAGTCTCCTCTGAGAAAGCACACACATGCAGATTGCCTCCTTTCATTAAATGCATTTGAGTATAAATATTGCTTTAGCATCTTGGTTTCTCTCAGCCTGAGCGTGCCAACTGGAAAAGGACACACAAAAAATGGCTGAGCAAGACGTGCTACTTTCAAGCTTCCAAGCCAATGCTCCAGATAATGGAGGAGGAGGCAGCATCTGACAGTATCCTTTTAATCAAAGAGCTTGGTTCAAACGTCTCTCAAGTTACTGGGCTATTACAGTTCACATCTGTGTGGCTTTCCAAGGAAGGAGACTTGGCTGGCTTTCCAAAGGCTGTGATCAGTGCACGGGGAGCTGGCAGGCTCTGGAGAGATGAAGCAACATGCGGTTATTACTCAGGGATGCAGAGTCCTGCTGCCATACAGTGAACACTGCTGCCTTCTAATGTCCAAACCATGCTAGACTTCAAAGTCTGAGGCCTCCAAGGCAGAGAAGCTCCTCAATATCCTACCCACACTCAAGCACCATTCCCAAGATCCCAAGGAGTAGCCTCTGCTTTTTTTTTACAGCCTTGTAAACCAGTCATATGGACAGCAGATCAAGAGGACAGTATACATATGGAGCAAATAAAAAGTAGAACATGCAAACATCAAGGCATGTTTGCAAATGTGAGCAGTAAAAGGTCCTTGAATTTTACTGTTAACTGGGGTATGGTCTCCAGTGTCCCCCTCCAAATCAAAGCTCTCCATCTTTTCAGCTTTCAAGAATGGGGTTAACTGGTATTTC
This sequence comes from Myrmophylax atrothorax, assembly GCA_026770055.1. Taxonomy (NCBI): domain Eukaryota; kingdom Metazoa; phylum Chordata; class Aves; order Passeriformes; family Thamnophilidae; genus Myrmophylax; species Myrmophylax atrothorax. The sequence continues at coordinate 5,311,414 of JAOXXN010000252.1, read as the reverse complement.
TCAAAAATTTACTGGGGAAACCATGAACTCTTGACAGATGGGCACTGGTGGCTGCAGGGTAACAGTGTAAAGGTTGGACAAAATGATTTTGGAGGTCTTTTACAACCTTAATGATTCTAAAATTCTCAGACTTGCAATGCCACTGCATTGTGTCCAGCAACCACCAGTTCATCTCCCTGCCAGGAGCTGCACCTCCTGAGGCAGGAGGAGCAGGAGGGAGCATGACCCATGCCAGGACAGCATCACATCACACCAGCAGCTAAAGGTGAAGAAGTTGGGTCATGAACTTCACGCTGTACCTCACCCTCAGGCATTCCCTTCCCCAGACACACTGAATATTTCCATACTTCCTCTGCACAGGAGGGAGCAAACGTGGCAATAAAGATAAGCTGAAAAAACTCCCCATGCTGAGTTGTTATATGGAAATATGTCATATGTGTTTAGACAAAATCTGTATCAGAGCAACAAACTTGCAGCCTGACCACCACTGAAATACCTGTGCCCAGCACCACAGCATTGCCAAGCACACAGAGCTCTTTTATCACAAAAGCCAGGCAGATGCAGGACATCCCTCAATCCAGAGGAACCAGAGTCTTGTAGCTCACCTCAACCTTTCACCTTCTCCTGTGGTTCTCCTCTGGCACTGGACGGGGTGTCAGTACTGAAAACTGCCTTCCTAGACATTTCACCTGCATCTTGTTTCCAAAATACCAAACACAAACTAGAGCCCAGAGTCACTTCCTGAAAGGCAGGACCTGCAAAAGGGTTGCCCTGCCTGGCAATTAATGAAGGAAATCAGTAGCAGGATGACAGTATGTGTATAGGGACAAAGCCTTCTCGTGCAGCCAGGAACAGCATGTACATCTAACACCTTGCCAATACTTCAGGTTGTTTTTTCCACTGATATTCAGAGAGACCCTGGCTCAGGTATTTGTTCCCGACTTTCCTATCTGGTGGTAAATCAAAAGACAAAAGCTGGAGGTGGGCAAGCTAGAGGGAAGGAAAGAGAATGAACAATGAAACTGTCACCAATCCCAGGGGCAGACTGCTGTGCCTCCATTAGCTACTCAACATTCCCTCCCAGCCTGTTTTCTCTGACTCTGCCCATCTATATCAATATTAAAGAGCACTGCTTACTGTCTTATGGGACTTTGGCACCGGCAGGATTATGGCCAGCACACAGATCAGCTGGAAAATGGCTCCAAAGAAGAGTCCGTAGCGTAGCACATTCTCCATGAATGTGGGCTCAGGGATTTCAGGAGGGGAGAAATCCAACTCTGCAGCCATTGTGAGTGCACCCTTCTCCTCTGCTGCTCTCAAGAAGACTGGTTGCTGCAAAGGGATAAAACCCCAGCAATTATTTGCATCAGGCTTTCCGCTACTCAGTTTCCACTATCCAAAAATGGCAGACTCCCTCATGCAGGTGTTTTGAAGATACTCTACAGAAGCAACAGCAAAGAGGAAAATGAAAGTTGCATTTAATTGGGATGTTTGTCTTTTATCACCTGCCTGCTAAAATAGTCCTCAATGCTGATATTAGTCCATTTGCAGGTGAGGGGCAGACAAACAAAGAATGAAAAATATTCATGAAACAATAAGGGAAAAGCTTAATAAACAAGAATATACTTCTCCCTGAAGTAATTCACACATGCAAGGTGATTATTATTCATTTTCACTTACATTGTCTATGTGATCATAGCCTTGTTTTAGATGCTGTACAAACCCAACTACTTAAATAAACCACACAGGAGGAGAGCTGATGAAGACAGATTTATGTGTGTAAATTTAAGCATGGCCTTAGTGGCTGGTTACACTGAGCCCCATATGCCTTGCAACAGTCACACAGGTAGTTTGTGGTGGAGTAAAATATCCATCTCCTGGGTCCCAAGTTTCTCAGCCTCAAGACCATCCTTTCTTTCTCCCTCTGTCTTTTGCTAATGGAGTTGTCAATTCATTCTATGAAAGACTAATGGCTTTCCACAACAAGGGAGAACTCTCCTGCCAGAATTGCTGGAGTATGCCACAGGAAGTCCCCAAAGGGAAATCCAATTAGCCTGAGATGCCATCACACTCGGCTGTGATTGCTGCCCTCCTCGGGTTTCCTGACCTGTGTGATCTCAGTGTGCACTCACTGAATCAGCACCACTTACTGATACAATACCCTGTATCACTAAAGCTTGGGTGTGAGATATTCTGCACACATGCCTCGGTTGAATCTGCCTCCTGGAAATAATCTCCAAAGCACACTCTGCATTTCTCAGGCTGGGAGGAGGTTGCTACAACCTGTAGATGTGACCCAGTCCAGAAAAAAACTAAATTTAAGAGTGTGTGATTTGAGTAAAGTGACAATTGATAAATTTGAGACTCAATCAACAGCTCAGTGCCATTGCATAAGAGGCAAATATCACTTTAGGACATACTAAAAAGAGTGGTATATAAAGTACAAGAAATAATTATTTTGTTTTTATTCATCTGAAGTACAGAATCAAGACAGGAAAACATTCCCAACTGCACAGCCACTGGAACCGAGAGATTGCAATCCCTGCTACTGGTGATTCAGAAGAGCAGGTCAGATAAGCACTGGCCTGGGATGGGGTTTGGGTACATATAATCCAATCCTGCCTTTCCATAAGGAAATAAGAATAGGTGACCTCTCATGATCCCTTCCAGGTCTGTACTTCAGTGAAAGGAAACTCAGCAAGGGCTGTGTGGGACCTGTACATAAGGGCAGAACACACACTGGCCCTCGCAGGTTCAGCCAGTCCCAATGCAGACCCAAAGGCTGTGTAACAGTGTGAACAAAGACTTCATAGATGTGGCTCATCCCCAGCTGCTTTTACCTTTTAAGACATCATCTCCCTCAGTCTGCAAGGCAGCAGTCCCTAAGCAAGAAACAGAATGACAGGAAACTCCACCCCTGAGTTGCATTTATTTCATCCTTATTTATCAGGATATCTTTTATAAACATTATTCTTGCCCATCCCCATCCTCAAACACAGCAGGAAGGGATGTTGCTTCATTCCTCACCTGGAGTTTTCTCAGGACAAACCCCTACTGTTAATCCTGACTCACACACCTGAAACACAACACACAGAGATAAACCAGAAAAGGAAATTGATACAGTGAAAACAAAACTCCTCCATTCTCATCTTCCTCAAGTCTCTCCTCCTTTCCTGTTTCCTACCTCACCTCCCCTGAGGAAATTAGTAATTCTCTAACAAATCCCAGGTGACATGACCAGCATCAAGGGCTCTCACATAGGCTGGTAGCAGCTGCCACCCCCATTTTAAGCATGAAAAACACTCAGAGAAGACCTGATATCATTTTCCACCTCGTCACAACAGAGCTGCACAGGCAACCCACACTCAAGACCATTAGTTTTCCTGCCATCAGTGAAGCTGAACTAATACAGCAAAATTCTTTCCTATTTTAAAAAATCCTGTGATTCACACAGTGCCCAAAGCTGCACAGGCTGAACCTCCCCCAGCTGAGCAGGCCAGAGCTGATCCCTGGGTGCTGGGTCTCAGCACCAAGCACGTGCCTTCTGCACCCAAAACAGAACCTGCAAAGGGAGTTCCCTTACCCAGAGCATCACCTCCTGACACTCTGCCTTGCACCTAAGCCAGCAAGTCCCTGAACGACTGAGTCTTCCTCCCTGTTCCTGAGAAGCTGTTTCACCACCTTTTCCTTGGCTAACATCTCTTCTTCTCCACAGGTTATCAGCTGCCTTTTTCCTCTGACCACTTCACCACTGCTGTACTTACCAATTATTTTTAAATTGCATTTAGAGATCAATAGTCCTATTTTAAACCCTGAGAGGAGGCTTCTACCAGCCCCTCAAACTTATTCATCTGGTCTAACACCCAAATGAGTAATCTGGAGGAGTGGGATGATACCTCCTCTCCCCATAAGCCTGCCCATCTCACTAAAACATAACATCAGAAATTGGTGACAAACAGTTGCACTACAGGAATTAATTTTGACTGTCTGTTTAAAACCACCCAGTCTTGCTTCTGTTCCATTAGGGTTTTACAGCAACCCAGCTGCCCCCCTGCAGCACGACTTGGTCCTGTAGCAAAGCCAGAGCTGGGCCACAGCACCAGGCAGGGGATGGGATGCTCGGGGGCTGCAGCTCCTCTTTGGTCAGGGACAGCACCCAGGGGATGTGGCTGTGCCCCACGGAGCAGGATCAGGCCCTGTAATGAACATCCCTGTGTTTCCAGAATCAGAGTGAAGCACCAGCCACCTCAACACAACCAGGGCAGACTCCAACCTTTTTCCTCGCTGTGTTTCCCAGTTGGCACCTTCCGGACCTGGTGCTACATAAATAATTAGCACGGGCCAAAGCCATGGGGACAGCTCAGGTAATGCACATTGGCTTCCCCTTGGGGTGGAAAACAAAGAACAACATCCCTTCAGGACACGAAGGATGCTCCTGCTGAAGGATGAGGCGAAAAAGCTCAGGTTGGATTTTTTGTTGGGATGGAGAGTGGGCAATTCCTACAGGATTGGGAGGATCTGCTTGTGCTGCACTCCGCGGCCATTGGCGCGGCCTAGGAGGCTATCCTGGGATAACAGGGCTATCCTGGGATAACCAGGCTATCCCAGCCTGCGGGATAACGGGTCGGGGACTGTGTGAGAAGCAGCTGTGCCGCCCCACAGCGGGACACCCCGCGCTGCTCCTCCTCCTCCTCCTCCCTGCCCAGGGACCAGCCAGGGCTCCCCGGGCTCTCCACCCGCCTCCCGAGGCCGGGGCGATGCTGAAGCCACCGCTGTCCCCCCTCCCAAAGCCCTTTCCCCGCAGATCCCCCCGCAGGTTCCGCTCACCGCCCGCTCCGACCGCCGCCCGCGCCGCCCCGGAACTGCTCCCGCCCGGCTGGAAGTGCTTCCCTCCCTTCCCTCCACCCAACCCTCCACCCAACCCTAGCAACCATCCCGAGCAAC
>JAOXXN010000252.1:5288426-5305773 GCA_026770055.1 Myrmophylax atrothorax | reverse complement strand
CCGGCCGAGGGAGCCGCATCCCGGCTAAGGGAGCCGCATCCCGGCCGAGGGAGCCGCATCCCGGCTAAGGGAGCAGCATCTCGGCTAAGGGAGCCGCATCCCGGCCGAGGGAGCCGCATCCCGGCTAAGGGAGCCGCATCCCGGCCGAGGGAACCGCATCCCGGCCGAGGGAACCGCATCCCGGCCGAGGGAACCGCATCCCGGCTAAGGGAGCCGCATCCCGGCCGAGGGAGCCGCCGGGTACCGGCCCCGCTGGGTCGCAGCATCCATCAGCATGGAAAACCCCTCTGGGGTCATCCAGCCCAGCACCACCTCCTCAGCTAGACTGATAAAGAGATTGTATAAATAAGACACTTTAGCTTAAATATTTTTGGGGGTTGTTTTTGTATAACTTTGGGGATTTTTGTTGTAAGATTTAAGTTTTGGTTAAGGGGAGTGGGGCTTTCTGACTGTACATAGGAGAAAAGTTACAAGCCATGGAATTCACTAGCTGAAAATGTATCTTTTCCCAGATGCTACAGGGACTAGCAGAAGCTAAAATAGAACTTAATTCAAGGTTATGCAATCAGAATTCAGCTAAAGCAGCTAGAGGACTGATGGACCAGGATTTACTGGGAATTTCAGCATCAAGACCAGGGCACTGAATGCCACATCCAGTCTCTCCTAAAACACCTCCAGGGATGGTCACTCCACCATTCTAATGTCTAATCACCCTTTCTTTGAAGAAATCCTTCCCAGTGTCCAACCTAAATCTCCTCTGGTGCTTTTACACTTCAGGGATCATGTATTCACCCCCAAAATCTGTGCAAGTGTTTTAATCCCCCCATCAATAGTGTGGCCTTTCAGTCCTCGCGGGTTTCTCTTTATCCCCAAGCTTTTCATCTGCTCCCTCAACACACTCTGGCAGTGACAATTAAGATGTGCTTCTGACTTTGCTCTTGCCGAGATCCAGCCCTGAACTGGAGATGTCTTGATAAGATGACCTACAAAGGGAAAACTGGCTTGGGCTCCACTTTACTGTTTGTGGTATTTAAAGAATCTGATTTATTTTGCCCTTTTCCTAACTCTAAACTATCAGAAGTGCCAGGTTGGTTTTGCTGCAGAGCTTTATTACCAGAGAACCTTAATACTTTAGTGAAAACCTAATCAGATATTTATCTACTGAGGGAGTAAGGTATGGCATTTGTAATAAAAGGATTTTCTAAGCTGTTACCAAGCATTTGAATTAAATGAGTATGAATGAAAACTATTTCAAAGATTTTCAGCAATTGGATTAGAAGTCTTTCATGTTTTTAGTGCAGAAGACTTTACAGACAACTGGAGGATGTACATGGCTGTGAGTGGCAAAGGCCAGAGACACTTGGACACAGAAACTCTTCTGGCATAAAAATCCCAAGAAAACAAATTACTCTTAAACAGAGCTTTCCCTGCTCCTGGTGAGTGGCTGTAGAAGCAAAGGGATAACCCCAAATATCAGGAAAGTAGTATATTCTGCCCTTTCGTCTCCCAAACACTGACTATTAGGATGAAAAAAATGCTGCAGAGGGAGAAATAATTCTTGAAAATGTCAGGAGGGATCCTATCAGTATGGATTAAAGACAGATTAAATTCTTCCCAATACTACCAGTACAGTGGATCTGGTGGTGGTGCTGTCCACACACACCTTCGAAGGGGCTGAGATCCTTGCAGTTCAAAGTTTGCAGGCAAAGGGGAAAATACATTGGTGGATTGCATAGCGCTGTACATTTTATTTTATACTTTATTTTACTTTTTTCTGCTCCCCAAAAGAAACGGCAATACTTACTCCAAGTAGAAACAGGCAGGTGAAACGTGCAGGTTTTATGTAGCTCCTGCCCATTCTGTGCCCCTCTGTCCTGGCCCCGAGGCCATCAAACCCTCCACAGACAGGTCAGGAGTGCCCCAGCCTGAGAGCCACAAGCAGGTGGTGCCATTTGCCCACTGTGGCTCTGTGCCTTCCAACAACACCACACTGACCCAGTCCTTGCACCTGACTGGGGAATGACACAAAAGAAAGCTATTTATTAAAAAAAAAAGAAAAAAGGACAACAAAAATGCAGCAAGTGGACATGGCAATTTTGTCAGCGCTCAGTGCTACGTAGAGACAGAGCTCAGGCAAGAAGTCTTTCTCCAAATCCAAATAATCCTTGGCTTTTTTAGTCCTTTTTGTGTTTCTTACTTAGTTTGCATTGCAGTATTTCCTACATGTCTTTGTGGTGAGGCTTCTTTATTACCACTCACTGTACATGTGCCAGATCCTTGTGCACCAAGGTCTTGTCATCCTCAGGATACACATTAATATTCATCTAGGAAAAAATCACCAGCAACTGCTTTAATTTTTCAGTCCTCACTTGAAACACAGTCTTCCTCATTCCCTCTCCATAAACCACATTTTTCTTTCTTGATGCCAGTAACATCTGACTTAAACTCTGGTTTTTATCAGAAGCTTTTCAAGGGACTGAAGGTGCCTCTCCCTGTTCATTGACTCTGGCTGTAACATGCTGTGTAACCTTCTAGTGAGGGCTCTTTTCCAAGCTGAAATGGGAGTGGTAAGACCAAAGACCAGCTCCTTAATTACTGAGAGTCACTGCTGGCATCTCAACTCTGCTGTCTACTGGGCTTGGAAGAGGAGGGAGATGGTGTTTAGAGAGCCAGAAATTCAGGAACCTGTAACTCTCAAGCCTACAACTGAGTGTAACGTGCTGATGCCTGGCTGAAACTTTTAGCAGTTCACTTGGGTAATGCTGAAACGCTCCAGCAGCTCTGCTGGGAAATAAACAGAGCCAGACAGGTATAGGCTCTATAAATGGATCCCACCTGCAGAGCCCATTGGGCCTCCTGACAGATGCACATCTCACAGGCTGCTGCCATTTGCTATATTGTACAGTCTCAGGGATAGTTAATGTTTGAAGATTAAATAGGCTTTTCAAGCAGGCTTTTAACACCATGAAACAGTCCTTTCCAAGAGCACTTTTTGCACATTTGGAATTTCTGTTTTATTTTGTCTGTTTTTAATCTGATCCCTTGCTTGAGACTCATTCATGGAGTGCAAACTGTGCTCTCATCCAGAGGGACTCCTTCCTCGAGATTATTTTGATAAATGTTTGCATTCAGCTTCCTCCCAGTTTGAATTCCTCAAGGGAAAATTCTCCCCAGGAGATGTACTGATGTTCAAAGGATGAAGTCTGGAGGATCTGAAGATCCAAATCTTAGCACTTCATCCTTCCAAGGATGAGAAACCAAGATTTTCTAATGGCAAGTCTCACCACACCTGCTGCGTGTAAGTTTTGGGTTTTTCTTAGAAGGAAATGGCCACACAGGCTAAATCTTGTCTTTTTCATCTCATTTTGTTTGCTTTTCTTCACACAATGGCTACATTTTTGCAAAGAACTTAGGAATGAAATTAATGAAAGTTACTGTACACAGAAGTAATGGATAATGTAATTAAATGACTGATGATCAACTTACTTGTAATGTGCCTTAGTTTTGCCACATCAGATAAGACATTTGAAACAAAATGGGTCTCATCCTACCTCTGTGATTTCAAACTCAGGCAAAACCCCATAAATTTTAGTCTTAGGCAGTTCTGTTTAATTTATCATTAGGCCATTTGCAATGTTAGTCAACTTAGGTAAAAGAAAAACAGAGGAAGCTGCTGTGTGGGGCTCTCAGGAGTGCTGGAGGCTGGAGAAACTGAGGACCAGCAGCCACTGTTTGTGCCATTTTGGAGTAGTGCAGAAAAGCTTTTGAGAGCTGAGAATACAGGATGGTTTTGCCATTTGATGAGTTACTTCTGACTGTCATTAGTTTCAACCTCACAAGGTGAGCAGAACCATTTCACACTCTGCTCAGCTTATCTGAAGCTGTTATGTTGTGCACCTAGAATAGACAGGGGCAATTTTTTAAAGCATGGCATGGAAACCAGGGGAGGTAAAGCTAAGAGGAAATCAATACCTGGGAAATTGCTTTAGGATCCTAATTCTGTGTCCTTTGTCAGCAAAGGATCGGCATTGAAATATAAAAGTAGCTGTTGTGTGCTTCGCCCAAGGACCCTTGGGAGGTGGCTCTGCTCGGACATGAGTCCAAAATCCAGATGTTCCAGCTGCAGAATATATGTGTGGCAGCTTGTACCTGGCTGTAGATTCCATCAGGCTTGGTATAGGCTCAGGTTTAGAGGTCAAACAGAGTTACAAAAATGTGCAAAAGCACCTTGCAATATGAACTGATCTGTGGGAGATAATGAGCATTACATACTTCTGCTTTGGGAGCCAGTAGATGCTGACAGCATTAGCTGAGGTAGGAAGGAGAGGTGGGGAGAAACTGAGAAAGTTCTAGAGACAAACCAAGAGATGCTCTAAAGAGATAAATCTGTTCATGTTGCAAAACAAGTTTCTCATCTGTTGTGCCAAATTATTATTGATACTACCCCTCAAATGAAGTTCCCATGAGGAATGCTGTCACACAGCCAGTATGCTCAGCCTTTGAACACCACTGATAGTCCCAGAGCAGCTGTGGGGAGCACAGAACTGCAGGCAGATCCCCCCTCCTGCAAGTGCAGGGGACACCAGCTCTACATGTGTGACACCAGCTCCACAGGTGTAACTGGCCTACTAAAAAAATGACCCTGAGAACAGAGACTGTAGCTGCCACCTCAAATACACATTGCAACATGGATGGATGCAAAAGTGGTTCCAAACAAGTCTAGATCCTATCAGAATCTGTGTCAGCTTCATCCAGGGATATTTGGAGCCAGAACACCCACGGTGGGAATCACAACAAGGCTGAGTTGCTGAGAGCAGGGGGGATCACAGACATTTCTGCTGCAGAAGCAGCTTCACCAGCCAGAGGGAGAGCCTGTGGAGTCTGGTGGAGGAGCTCCACAAATGACCCTTCTGGGTCCTGGGAAGACAGGAAGGTTTTGACTGAAGCTGGGACAGGAAATCCCAGGGACAGAATAACTGCTCTATTTATGCTATTTCAGAACTCCTAAGCTTGATACACCTGACACAGCCTAGAGGGCTTTTAGAAATTTCTGCTGCCTCCCATAATTAATCTGAAGTCATAAACAGAGCTTGCTGGTTTGAGTCTTGCTGTGTCCAGCTGTGCAAGACACGAACCCAACCCAGGCAGCACAAGGAAACCCCTGGGATAATAGAGCTTCTAGAGCTTTCCCTGAAAGCAGCTCACTTGAGATATGAACACGGATCACAGCCCTCCTAATCCAAGCTGGGCAGCAGGCAGTTATAAACAAGTCAGTTATAGACTGATTCTCCTTGATGTGAGAGATACTGCCTGGTATTGTACAGCAGCTCTGTATAAGGCATGGGACCAGGTGGATTGAGAATTAGCTCAAAACCACACTATAGGATAATACCTTGAAATAGCATTGGCTCTTGACTGGTTTAACAACACAGTCTGATTCATCTGTTCAGCCAGTGCAGCACCAAGGCAGCAGAAGGAAAATAAGTCATGCTGAAAAATTAGTGCAACTGGCCTCACACATGAGAGAACATGAGCAGATTGTTTCGAAAAAGCAAACAAAATCCCTTTCCAGTTAGCAAAGCATAGACAGCGTGCAGCTGTGTGTACCAGGACAGGGATTTTGGAAAACCTGCTCTGCTACCCAGAAATCCCCTTCTCCAGTGCCCACCAGTGGATGACACAGATGATATACCAGCCTGACATGGCAGATCCTGTCCCTGTGAACAGGCTGGCACCATTTCCTTTTACAGCTGGAGGAAAGCAGTAGCTCTTGCTTCTCTTCATGTTGTTCTGGATTCCGCTAGACAGGCCCTTGTCAGATGCTCAGTTTGGGGCCAGCTCAAGCTCCTGCTTTGGTCTTTTCCTTTTCTTCATGATTTCCCTAGCCTGATCCTGATTTGATACCAGGAATGTGAGCCTTCGGAGTACTCAAACGCAGGGGGAGCCCAAAGGTGTTGATGCACATCTGTCCAGGTACAGTGTGACTGTTCTTTAACACCACAGTAACTTGGCATGCAGAGCTCACTCCAGCCTTTCCGACTGTGGGGTTACTCTTACTGGGAGTCCACAGTTTGGAAGAGGGATATTGCCTCACTAAGAAGTGAGCCATAATCACAGTGCTGATTTCTCACCTCAGCAAGAAGCAGAGGGGCAATGGTAGAGAGTTAGACCAGCACTGGATGCTTCTGCCCCCCTGCACACGCAGGCACCCATGTGCACACCAGCTGTATGTCCTTCTTACAATCCCTCTCTGCCCAGACAGCTGTGATGTGCTCAGGTGCAAGTATTCAGCAACAGGCAGATATGAGTCATCTCACCTGCTGAAACTTCTCCCCAGCGTGGAGTCATGCAAGCCCTGAAATGGGAAGGCTCTGGGTCCCCATCCATTGTGGGCATTTTAAAGTCAGTATGAAAAATCTGTCAGGTGGAGCTCGTGCTGGCACCTCATTTTTAACTCCTCTCAACTGTCCTGGTCTTCTTGCCACCAAGGCTTTGTGTTCTTTTTAATGGGGCTTTCATAAACCTTGTTTCAGGAATGAAAACAGCTGCCAGTGCACGCAGCACCCCAGGGAAGACCCTTGCCTTTTGCCAGAGCACAGGAATGGAGCAGGACTCCCTGGCTGCTTTGTGTGCTTGATGTGAAGCTGTGATGTTTGCAAGGGACTGAAGTATGAACTGCCCTGCTAATGCAGGTCTGAGTAACAAAGGAAAAGGAGGGAAAGGCTGATAGTCAAAGAAAAATAAAATAGCAAAAAGATAAACCCTCCTGTTCAAGCAGTGTGAGAAAGTATTAATGGTTAACTCACACTCTCATTGTGGGGTAGAAGGAAAAAATTGCAAAGGGAAATGGAACTTTACCTTGCAAAGTGAATTTGTCATTCATTCTGCCAGATTATTGCTGTTTTTACTTGCTCTTTACTCTTTAAAAGATAAAGTGTGCAAACGACCCTCGATTACAGGCATAACCCTCTCCCTGCCACCTCCCTGCAGACACACAAAAAGAGGATGCTAAACACAGCCTTTGAAATTCAGAAGGATAATTGATTATCTGACGCGTGGAAGCCCACAGGACTCCTGAGGGAGCACAGGTATAAAAAGCAGAGATGCACCTCCCTGGCAGCCAGAGGACAGCTGAGGGGAGATCCGAGAGTGTCCTCCCTGCCCAGCACAAGCCCAGGTCCTACCTGGCACCTCGGGGGGCACGGACCCATCAGGATCAAGAGGCAGCTCCAGAGAAGTATTTGCAGCAGGGGAAGGAACACCTGGGCAGGAGCTGATCTAGGGAGCGTTTGTTTTCTCCGGGAACGGTAAGTGGGAATCTCTGTGCGTTTAACAAGATAAAGCCTGTTCAAAAGTTGGAGACAAATTATATTGAAATGCAATCAAAGCTGGCATCAGGAATTAGCTTTGCCACGTACAACAGCCTTTGTACCATACTGAGATTTTGTACAAGATGTTTTTGTACCAAATTGTAGAATGAAACGATAATTTAACTGCAGATAAATGCAAATCAACAGAATACTATAGATGATCTTTTGGAAAAACATGTTAGATGTTTACCAGCTGTAGCACAGTTTTTGTCTTTTGCTATAGTGATGTGAGTTCCTTTTACCCTGGCAAATGAATGGTGTTTTACCTCACCCAGCAGTGAAACTCTGAGCCAAAGCCAAGTGTGAGGAGAAACACAAAGGTGTGTTACAGGTAACGGGAATCCAGAAACGAGTCAGAAGGAGGTACTTAAAAGGATTTCTGCTTTTCTAATGTAGCATTTCCGAGTATAAAATTCTCAGCTTTACAAAACAGCAGGCATGGCATTTCATCTACATAGAGGTATTTTTAAGGCTGCTCAGGTTAAGGTTTCAGATGTGGTAAGAGATACCCATCTCTCCAACATCACTGTCACAATGCTGCTGTTCCTGCTGCACGGAATGGAACAAAGCTATTATGCTTCATCTGCTGGAAAGGTGCTAAAAGCTTTTCATCTTAAGGGGAATTTATTTATTAATCATTTTTTGACATGCTGCCAGAATGGAAAGTGAGCAGTCCCTCACCTCAGGAGAATTTTGAAGGTGACAGTGTTTTGCAGAGCTGCCAGGCTGCCTGCATGCAGGGTGACACTCCAATTCCCCAGCTTGTCCTCTGAAGTAGCAGACACTTCTGGGAAGGGGGGTAGGACTTAAATCTCAGATTTATTCCCAAGGGGAAAAAGGGAGACAGACATACCCAAAAAGCTGGATGAACAGCAGGCTGTAGCTGAGGGAGGGAAGGCAAAGCAAGACAGGTGAAGAAAGACAAAGCCACAAACAAACAAAAAAACAAACAGAAAAAAGCAAAGAAACTTATAGAAGAGAAATAAAAAAATGTCAAAGGTTCAAAAAGTGGCTCTGAAGAAAACTCCAACTTTCAAAGAAGGAAAACCAGAGAGAGGAAGAAAGTGATAATCAGGGCTCTATCCTAGGAAGAGGAAAGGGAATCTGACCATGTTGGGCTAGGTTTGCATTTGCACTGGCACTTAACTTCTCAGCTTATACAGTAGATTCCCTGGCACTCATTAAATTTCCTGGTTGGCACTTTCTATAGATGCTGGTGCCACAGTTTCCTGGAACCCTCTGAGAGATGCTTTAGATCATTTCCTCTATCTAAAACGATCTGACTTGGGATTTGTCTTGAAGGTATTTCAGGGAGAGGCACAGAAAAGGCACGCTTTTTCAAGTTCAAATGAAAAAGGAAAAAAAAAAGGAAGCAGTAAATTTGCTCTAAAAGCAAAAGCCCTGTAAGTCTCTCAAAGTCCCTTTTTACCTTCTTTTAAGCATTCCTTGGCTCTCTGGGGGTCCAAAGTGATTCTGTAATAGACCAGGAGGTAGGAGATGCCATCCATGAGCACCAGAAGCTCTGCAGGAGTCCGGAGCTACTGTGCTGCTCCCAGGGGAACTAATGGGGAAGCTGCTGGTCCCTTGCTGGGAGCACAAGGAGCTGGAAACAGAGACTGGGCTGAGAATGAGTTGGTGATAAGAAACACCTTTTCTCGTGTCTGTCATGGACTTCTGACACTGCCACTAATTGTTATTAACTTCCATAGTGTCAAGGTCGGCCCCACGTGCAAGTCCTTAATTAGTCTCCTCCTGTCTATGTGGATCTGCTGTGTTCCAGCAGTAAAGCAGAGCTCACTGCCGATGTTTTCCATCAGAAAGGCTCCCCCATCAATAAAATCCACTGCCGGGAAAGTTCACTTGGGCAGTCAGAAGCCCAACCAAACCCTTTCCATTTGGAAGCTGCTCCTTTTGCAAGAAAGTATTGTTATATCTTTGGAAGGATTTTTTTCCCCTTCTTATGGAGATCAAACATCTTTCTGCTCTTTTCCTGTGTAAAATAAGACAGGGAGCAGGGGAACTCGGTATTTTAAAGGTTTCTATCCACATGCTTAAAGAATCTTTTTGTGACCAAAAGATCAATCGCTTCCCATCAAAACTCAGGAAGAGAAGCATTCACTGGAATACCTTCCTCCTGTCCCTCGCTTCCAAGGACAAAAGCATGGCATTCAGCTCCCAGGGTAGGTGACCTCAGGCCACTCAGTCCTGAGTCATTTGCAGCTCTTCAGCCAACCCCAGGGCACGAAGCAGCGTGGCCAGGGCTGCACACACAGCTCGGTCCATCCCACCTTCCGCTAAAGCTGATGCTCAGAGCTGCATAGGCATCTGGAGGGTGGCAGTTCAGCCCCCTCAAAGGGACATATTCCAGTCCAGTCCCCTCTTCCCCCAAGCACGACTGAAGGAACAGTCTGTGTTTTGTTCGGCAAACCAAGCTCGGCACTTGTCTTTGATAAACGGCTTTGCCAGAGTTACCTCTGTGCCAGTATTCCCCCTCTGCCCAGGAATTTTAGTGGATTTTCCTGTTTCTCGCAATCTGTGGACTGCCATCGAGGCAGCCCAGTCGGCTGCTAGGCGTAGACCTTTGCCAGCCATGTGAGCAGACACACGTCCCTGGGAGAGGGGAGGGCAGGAGAGGTCCCAGGGGCTGGTTGCCGATGGTCCAGTGCAGGCAGTGAAGTTCCTTTCAAGTCCCTGCTAACTGCTGCCCTCCATCCAAGTGCTTTCACAGCCCATGCAGTGGCCCCTGGAGCTCACCCCAGCCCAGGGAGCTCTCCTTCAACCACAGCAGTGGGACAAGTTCATGGGGGGGGTCCCACAGCATTAAACCATCCTGATCAGCCCTGCCTCCTGACCCAAGGGAGATACACAGCCACTCCTCCAGGAATCACACTCAGTGGGGAAAAGCTTGGCAAATCATGAAATTTCTGCATTGGGAAACATCACAGCCAGAAACAGAGGCAAATTTCCAGGCCCTTTGTGCCAAAAAGTGAGCAGGGGGAACTGAGAACACAAAGGCAGCACTTGGCATCCCCTCCTGGCCTGGGGCACCTCACTGCCCTCAGACTGCTGTGTGTTTTAGGTGACTCCAAAGGATAGAAGATGTTGGATAAGGCCACCCTGCTCCTGTTCCTACATTTAGTCACATGCTCTATCTCCTCTCCTCTCTACCCAGCTCTCAGGTAAGTGCTGAGTGCTTTATTCACACTGTCACTCCCTGCCTCATCTCTGACCTTGTGCAAAATAAGCACGTGTCAAATTAGGGTTGAAAGGCAGATGAACTCTAAATGTGTTGCTAAGCCTATTTCTTTGCTCTATCTTAATTTTTGGGGGACACTGCTTGCCTAGGGGTGGATTTCAAAGAGATAGGCACCTGATGGAATATTTCAGCCTGAACATTGGTTTTAGAATTGAATGCTGGGTTCCATAAAGGGAAATCTGGCAATCTCCAGAGCAGGCAGCACCACCAGCTTCACTACTGATTAAAATTTGTGTCTGCAGGGCAACTGCACTGAAGTCAGAACTGCAGGTATTCTATAGCTCAACAGCTGCCTATTAATATTTCAAGTACTTCCTTGCCAACTCTTAGAAGTTGTAGTATTTCTACCACTACAAATCAACAGAAGCACAAAATCAAGCACTGGCTTCTCTAATGTGGATTTGCAACATCCCAGAGAAAATGCTTTGGCCTTGTGTCAAGGCCATGACTCAATGATACCAGAATCACTGGAATTTTCCTCAAGGATGCTGGGAGCTCAGCAAGGGGGAAGTGTATTAGAGGCAGCTCTATCAATTGTCTCTTCACTGCTGGAGGAACTTCAGGGCAGTTTCTAGGTGGAAGAGAATGATGGACAATACTCATGTTAGTGATAAGATGGGATGGCAAAAGAAGAAGGAAAAAACAGGAGCATAGGGAGTAACGGTCAAGAAGACTGAGCCCTAACTGGCAACTGAGCACATCTCACAGTATGCCTGGGGTTTGTCTTGCAGGTACAGTCCAGGGCCAGTTGCTGGCAAGGCCATGAACTTCCAACTACAGCACAGCAGCCCAATGCAGAGGCAGAACCCCTCGGCAGAGGAACAGGTGGAGGAGGGTTTGTTAGCAGACCCTACTGAGAAAAGGTTTGTGCCTCACCTCTCAGCCCTGCTGCTGCAGAATGTGCTGATCTTCCCCCAGCCCAGGAGCAGACCAGCATATCAGTTAGTCCCAGGGAACAGAAAGTCCAGGGTCTGGTGGAAGAACCTGACCCCTGCAATCAGAGCAGATGGCTGGGACTGTGTTGGCTCTCACCATCACCCATGTCCAGAGACATGTCCTGCTGTCCCCCACCAGTAGGGACATCCTGAGAGGGGGAGGGTCATAGGGCCAGAGCTCCTGCAAGGAACAGAATTTCCCATGGAGCTCTATAAATCCATCTGCACAGTTGCTAGAGTCTCTTTTCCACCTCTGCCTGGAAATAGAGGATGGTTATTTGTCTGAAGTCCTTACAACAGTGGGACCAGCAAAGTGGCTTGTGCTTCCCTTATCTGTGGCTTTTCTGGAATCTGGGTCTAACCACAGCCTAGAGACCCGCAGGAGGCTCCTGTGACCCAGACACTGCCATCTCAGGAGGTGATGGTGTTGCTGCAGAGCACGGGAATGTCCCAGCCCAGCTCTGTCCTCTTCCAGCCTGTGGTTCTTCTTTCCACTGGTTCTCTAACCTCACCTTTGGTTTGCAGGCACTTCTCCTTACTTGTTTTAATGTGGACCCTGGTTAAAAGACATTTTATTTTGCCTGCTGCCTCCCTATCAGGACTGAACCACTTCAAATTCCTTCATCCCACAACATTAACGCCATCCAATACCCAAAGGTGTTTGCTGTGGTCACCTGCCCCTGATATCAGCACTGTTACACCTGGTGTATTATTTCTCACCTGGAGGGTTCATTGCTGCCTCAGAGAGCACACTGTGCCTGCCTTTCACCCCTAGGATGCAGCGCCATGCTGATGCCATATTCACTGACAACTACCGGAAATTCCTGGGGCAGATTTCCGCCCGAAAATTCCTACAGACCATCATTGGCAAGCGGCTCGGGTAAGCCCCAGCATCCTGCTGTCCTAGGGCCAATGTTTTACTTATTATACTGGGCAGTTTCTTTCCTGCATGTAGCAGGAATAGCTGCCTTTCACTGCAACAGAAGCAATCCCTCCTGCTGTTCCATATCCTGAAGGGCATCCTGCATCTGTACATCTTCGATCCCCCTAATCACAGCTATCATTATGCAGCCTAATTAATCCTTTCCTCCGAGGGTGTAACCACCAGATCAGCTTAGAGTTCTACTGTAATATCAACAAACAACAATATTTGCAAATAATCGTTGCAATGATCACTCACTGGTAGGAAACACTTATCCCTGGCCTGGTTTGAACACAGAAAGCAGCCTCTCCACTACCTTTGGCTGGATAGATCACTCACTGCCACTAAATAAGACCAACTGATCAGATATGAGCCAGCTCCAATCTATCTTCTAACAGATCAGCAGTTCCTTCCTGAAATTAAGCAGAATGGCCCTAGGCTCAGACCCAGCAGGTTCCCTTGCTCTCCTGCTCAGCCTGAGCCAAACTTTGAGCAGGGGACAAAAAAGCATCTCTGAAACAATGATGTTTCTCATCTTCACTTAACAGAAGCAGTGGGAGCAGACCAGGGGAAGGGGTGCAGGAGTTCCTGACAAGGCGCCAGACTGACAGCATCCTGATGGACAGCCGCTACCACCAACAGATGGTACTGAGGGACTTCCTGGGAGCCATCCTGCAGAGCCAAAGGTAGGTGGGAATCAGTTAATTATCTGCTCACTGCAGGAATACAAGGTCCTTATCTGTCTGCTTCCAGCTGTGAAGCTACTGGATTAAGTATCAATTCAGGTAGTCAGGGAAAGAATAAAGCTCTTACCTGAGCCCAAGCAGGGAGCAGGTAAGGAACAGCCTGTCCTCAGCCAGCCCACACCACACACAGTGGAGCTGACTTCTCAACCTCATAATGCAGAACAGCAGTGGAAAATAATCTCTCTCCTGATCCAAATTACACCATCCCTGTCCTCTTCCTTGACAGGCCTCAGGACATGGACAGCAGTCAGTTAGAAGGCTTTCCCAGCACCCTGGCTAAGCTCATGTAAATACTTCTCCCTTTTCCATCTCCCCACGCTCTGGTGAGTAGCATTCCCTGCTCAGTCCTGTACATAACACACTGCTGCTGCACTGCTCAAGGTTTGAAGGCTCTCCTTCAGCAACACCAGCTCCCACTGCCGTCTATGGAAAAAGGTGCTTGCTGCAATTTGAGGGGAAAAAACTTCCAATCAGTTTGTTAAGTACCTAAAACCCTGTTAGTCTGAACAGATAGACTATGAATGTTGTGAAGCTGCACACAGATGCCTGGTAGCAGGCTTGCAGCAACCCAAAGCAGCCCTGTAAACCTACCTGAGATTGTGTGCCCAAGTGTCTAAGCCAGGCTAAATACAGACAAATGTCTTTCCCCAGGAGCAAAGCTTGCCTCTAGATCCTTGGGACATATCAGGTTTTCCCTGCACTGAATAGGAGAGAAGTTTTACTGACCACTCACTCCTGAAAACTGTGACCTGGAACTTGAATTACACTCTAAATGTTGCCAGCCCTGGCGGACTGAGAGCCAGCAAACAGGTCCATCCTTGGGAATACCTTCACTTGTACAAACATCAGTTGTCCTGTGTGAAGCAACCTCATCTTACTCCCCTGTCCCACAGAAATCAAGCCTGTCCAATACTGCCAGCACAATAAAAAGGAGTGTGGAGAGACCTGTGTGCACACTAAACAAATAGGGGCTGGGGATGGGAAGAAGATCAGAACTCTGCATAAACCATGCCTATGGATTCAGCTGGGAGAGCATGGCATTCCAGCATCTCTTGACAGGCTTGACTTGGTTACCTTTTCACAAATAAGGTCAGACAAGAAAAGCCTCCAAAGGATGAAAAAACTTCTGTATGTCCTCACAAAATTTTCTCATAATTCTCTTTTCCTCCTCCTTCTGTCTAGAATAATTCAGAGCTCATGGACCTGACTGTACAGTGAGCCCTTCACAGCAGTGAAGACATTCCCAGATGTGAGCAGCTGGAAACTGATGCATACACTCCTCAGATCTGACCAAAGGAATCCAGTGCTGATGCACTACTTAATCTACTTCAGTCTTTACAACTTAACTCCCCTCTCTAAATACTGCTTGGTACTGAATTAGAAAAAACCCACTTCCGTGGTTTAACCTCAGGCTGCTTTACACACAGACTAAAACAACCCATGCACTTGTAATCCTGGGGATATTCTGTCTTCTAATTAAGACTTTCAAATCACAAAGTGTAGCAAAATTTCTGCCAAGTCATCATTCTGTTTGAGGGCCTGATTAATAAACATGAGGCCACCAAAAGGCACCTTTAGGCAACTCGGTAAATTGATTACAGCCTCCTCTAAATAGATGCTGATGGCACAACCACACACATAGCTTGGATCTGAGCGACATAACACATGAATCCACACGTCTCCCACCCATTAGAAACACTGCCATGGGCTGCTGCTGCCTCGCTTCCTGACACAGACCCTGGCAACAGAACTGAGCTCTAAAAACCTCAACTATGGTAAATGCTCAACCTTGAGGCATTCAAACTGAATCTACAGCTCTGCAAGTTAAAGGAGATCCCTGTGCATCAGATTGGGCTGTCACTATGTTTCAACCAACATCCCGTTGAGTGCCATCTCATGGCTCTGAACTCCACTGTGATGAGTTCCAGCTGTAAATGTTTTCAAAGGAGTAAGTTATTAACCCCATGATGTCATACAGCTACTTCCTCCCTGTCACCTCAATTTGTTTGTGTAATAGTTATGTCTTCAGAAATGTAAATAACATCAGGATGGGGTCTGCATTCCCTCCATTAGAGGAAATAAAATTGTTCTAAATAAACCTGTCCAACAGCAGGTCAAGATGGCTCTTTTGTTAAGTTAGTTTCTTAATTCGAGGCCCAGAATGGAAGATGCTTCTCAAAAACAGTGGTCAAGTGCACTGAGGGGGACTCAGAGCTGGGCTAATGAAGGCACCAGGCCCAGTACCAGTACCACCACTAGCCTGGAAATACAGTGACATGCAAACATGTATTCAGGCCTCTGAAATCATTCCTCCTTGTACCCAAACAGTTTTTTGATAGTCTGCAGTAGGTACCATCTCATTTCCCCTCAGGTGACCATGATTTGGGACAGTAGGCTCTAGTATATTTGAAGATTAGTTCATAACTTGCACCAAATCCCTACCCATTACATCCTTCCTGCTCAGGTTTTACAATTCCAGCACTACAAAAGTATCACAAGCTTGCCCAGCAGGATGGGAAGCACTGAGGGGATATTGTGGGAGATCAATGAAGCTGTGACAGCAGCAAGTGCACTAATGGGTAACTGTTACCTTTCCATGGGCAGGCAGATCTGAGGTGTGAGCCATCCTTCTGCTTCACAGTACAGAGACACACAAAAAGAAAAATCATCTGCGTAGCCTGGTTCCAAATGTGTTTGTAAACCTGTTCTGTAACTAATAATGCACTTGAAGCCATTAGGACTTATTTCCTCCAAGAAAAGGAATTATAAAAAATGAAGCAGCTTCCTAAAGTAGTAAGTAGACATGGCAGCAAAAAAATTTAAATTCTGTTAAGTGGCATAAAAGGCATTTGCAAACACTGGATTGGATACTCCCAATAAAATGAAAAGACCTGTCAAAAACGTTTCAGAAAGTATTTGCATGACTAAGTTTGTGTGATTAAACAGCTGGGGAAGTGCAGCTATTTCAAATAAAAGAGACTGTTTTGAAAGTTCAGTTTGCATCAAAATGAGGAAACAAATGCTCAGACTCTGGGAGATTAAATATAAAACCAAATAAAGCAAAACAGAAAATACCTGAGAAGTAAAAGGCCAAAATATTAAAAACTATCTTTCCTACTGCATACCCAAGGAATTAGAAAATCAAAAGGAATACACACAGCTTAGAGAAGACAGATCACAGAGGCACTCTGTGGTTTTCCTTTTGCATATGTGCTGTCTTTGAATAATGTGCTGGAGAGCTCTACAGGCAGAGGGAAAGTTCTGTCCTAGCATCAGCAGAAAGAATTAGTTATAAAACAAAGCTGCTAAGTGAGCAGTAACAAAATATGAGGCTCAAAAAATTCACCACAGTGAAAAGGAATTCCAGGGTAAATTACTATGAATAGTAGCTTAGTTATTTCTTGCCCAAAACTCCTTTATTCCCAGAGGACTTGAATGTGGCCTGAGAGCCAGTGTTTGGAGTGCAGAGGAGGTAAATGAAATTCATTAAAACTCTGCAGGTCCAGTGTAATGTTCAACAAACAGGTAGGAACTGCTACAAAGTGCAGGAACAGTGAGCTAAGTGTGAGTAACCGCAGCGGGGGAGAAAGTGGATTTTCTAAAGTGAAGTCAAGTCTCACACCTGTGAAGTGCTTTGGAGGACTCAGCTCCACCCTTTATCCACATACTTGCTTGGTGATACAATTTTTCCTGGTAATTTGATATAAGTTCCTTTGCCAAAAGGCCTTTAAAGAAACTACCCTGACCAGGAGAAAATGTATGGATGCAGGGGCGGGAGTAACTTTTAAGCTTCCATGCGGAAAATGAGGAGGAGATTTTGGCCTTTGGTTACTATCAGTGAGTCCTTCAATAAAGCCCAAATCCGCTGCCTCAGCATGCTTGGTGGTCCTGAAGGAAGTAACTTACTTGGAAATTAGAGCCTGAATAACTCAAAACATGACCTCATGGCAACCAGCTGATTCCTGGCTTTTGGTTTCATTGAAGGCCAGAGGCAACAACCCCCATCAAACTCGTGTTTGGAGTTAAACAGTTGCTTCCAGAGGCTGGAGCTCCATGGCAGCTTGTAATGCCATTCCTGTTGGGAACTTGGGTTTTGAAGTAGGAGAAGCTCAGACTTT
>JAOXXN010000252.1:5268711-5288416 GCA_026770055.1 Myrmophylax atrothorax | reverse complement strand
GCTGGCTCTCTCAAAGGGTTCCTCCTGCCCAGCCCCGAGGGCCCAGAGCAGCTCAGCACAGCCTGGAGTGGGAGAGAACAGCCATTAGTGGAGAAATGCTGCCAACAGGGACAGGCAGGAGTGGGAAGTCCCCCCCAATAAACACGTCCCTCTGGGAAAGGACATGAAAGAACAGGAAGCATCACACATAGCAGTGACTCACACACAGAATTACCCACCAGAAAAAGCTCTTTTCATTCCCATGTGAGTCCAGCTTCCAATCACCGCCTCCGACACAGCCAAAACACAACATTCAGGACCATTCTTTCCTCTTTATTCACAAATCCTTAGGATGAGGAAAGGGTATCTGGGGAAAGGCAGAACCGTATTTTCTTTTTCCTCTTTCTCGAAAGGAAATTCAAATGTCCTGGGAGAAAAAAGGGGGAGGATCCAGGGAAGAAAGGATTTTCCAGATTCATATGAAAAACACTCCAGTAGCATGAACACAATGATGAAAATCAAGATATTTAAAAAAGTTTAACTGGCAACCTTTTTACTCAACATGTAAAAAAAAAAAATCATCTTGTGCCTTTCTTTTTTTGGTCTTTCAGTTATTTTTTCACTTCCATTCTGAAGGCATTTGCTTTGTTTTTTCACATTTCTTCCATTCTTCTGGTACTACTGTGTCCTGGAAAGAAAAAAAAAAAAAAATAACTCTTCCAGGCAACAAAGCTCTTCCTTGCATGGTAAAGTGTCCCCAGAACCTTCATTTTCTCTCAAAGAAAGCTTGTCACACAAGCTTCCCAAAAGCAGCCTATTGGAGTGACAAAACCAATACTGTAATGGAATGGGGGGTGGAATTCAAGGAAGATGGAAACGGTCAGAAAAAATGAAGGTTAATTTCTGGTGCAAAAGGATGAACGAGCCCTTTAAACTACAGAACTGAACAAAAAACCTCAGGCTGAATGCCAGGCCTGGAGGTACCTCAACTTCTCTTCTGCTTTTAACAGGGCCAATCCATCTGCTGGGAATCATTGGTCCAGGCAGACACAAAGATCTTCATGTCCCCAGGAAGACGAAGTAGTTTAATGTTAGCACAGCAGATCCAACTTTTTGGGGTTCTTTTTTCCAGACACAAGCATAGCTATAGATGCTGAGCTCTCGACAGCCCATCCCATCCCTAAGACCTGGTAACAATACACTCTTTAACTGACGTACCTGGGGTACGTCTTTCTTTTTGAAAGAAAGAAGGCTTAGATTAGATCTTTACTCAGAAGGTGAGAAGGCCCTGGCACAGGTTGCCCAGAGAAGCTGAGGATGCCCCATCCCTGGAAGTGTTAAAGGCCAGGCTGGACAGGGCTTGGAGCAACCTGGTCTAGTGGAAGGTATCCTTGCCCATGGCAGGGGGTTGAAACTACATAACCTTTAAGGTCCTGTCCAACTCAAGGCATTTTGTGATTCTGTGATCTTCCAGGATTACTCACAGCCCGTAGGGAATGAAGAATTTAAACCACCAGGCTGGGACACAGGAAACATGCAAGCTATGGAGAACACACTGGGGAGGCACTTGGTAACAGGCCATCAAAAAGCTGAAAAACACTGGCCCAAAGCAGTGTTAAAAAGAAGCATCCAGGGCCCTGAATAGCACCTTCAAACACAGTCAGGATGCAAACACAGCCTTTGTCGTGTAGGAAAGTGACAGCCATCTACAGTTCCTCTCAAGTAACTTGTCATAGCTTGTTCTGTGCTCAAATACCTCAAAACACTCCAGGGAGACAAGAGATAGTAACAGGGT
Organism: Myrmophylax atrothorax; assembly: GCA_026770055.1. Classification (NCBI taxonomy): domain Eukaryota; kingdom Metazoa; phylum Chordata; class Aves; order Passeriformes; family Thamnophilidae; genus Myrmophylax; species Myrmophylax atrothorax. The sequence continues at coordinate 5,286,642 of JAOXXN010000252.1, read as the reverse complement.
GTTTTCCTGAGGGACTTAATGCCAAATTCTTAACAGGTAATTACCATGAAACCATTCTCCACACTCCCTGATCTGCACACAGGAGCTGTGCCCACAGTGCACACCATTTGTGTGGCACAGACTCCCACACTGGTCTTGTTTCACACCATAATAACTGAGCTCCATTCAACTCACTGTGTCTGTGGGTCTGGAGCACTGACTGCATGTGAGAGAAAGCAGATGCTGAGGAGATGCACCAATGCAGCACATTGTACACTGATTTGTCTCACCACAGGAGCCATCCCAGATGCTCCCCCTCTTCCCCACAACAAACCAGTGCACTACACAAGGAATGAAGCTCCCATGCACGCACACTCAGAACTGGGCAGCATGTGGAGTGCCAGCCCAAGCCTCCTACACCACAGAGGATAGAGCAAACCAGGAAACCTTACCTGTTGGAATGAAAGGAAACAAAGGGCTTTGTGTTGGGAAATGATAATGGAGGCCTATCACATGACTGTATGGAACGGAGGAGGCCAGGAGCTGCTGTTGCCTGAGCTATCATGGCCAATTCAGTCTAATGGGAGGGTGAACCCAGGACCAGGTCATGTTCTCAGCTGAACGAGGTGGTGCTGACCTGACTTTGCTGCACAGAGCTCTCACCACTCCAAGCAAGGGTGTAATCCAGCAGGCAGAGTGCCTGGCAGCTGAATAACTGCCAGAATACTGTGGATGGATCCTCCTCCACCCAACATTACTAATAATTTATTTATGGGAACAATAATACTGTTTAAAAATAGGTTTATTTTATCACCTGAGAGCTGCTTGGTGCCCAGGACAGCATATTTACATGTGTACATATCACCATGCAGATTTCAGACAATTAAGGAAACCACACAAATGCAATTTAGTCTCAGAGAACATGTACTGCTAATATGCCAACCCAGCTGCAGCCAAGGACACCCAAGGACTGATTTAAAGCCCAATACGTGATGCTGGGAGGAAGCAGCTTCAGCTCACACATCTTTTTGTAAAAGGAGTGAGTGATGAGGTGAAATGAAACAGGCAGCATGCCCAGGAAAGGCAAAATCCAAAAAGGCCCTTACTTCCTGAAGAGCTGGTCACTAGCAAACCCCCTTTTACCGCAGCGTTCTATACTTTGCCAACCTACTGCTCTGCTCTGCAGCGATCCTGCCAAAAGGAGAGAGGGAGAAAGGTTCAGAGCAGATAGGAAGGAGGAAAGCAGCCCTGCTCCAGGAATCAGAGCCAGTGACAGAAATGCAAAAAGCAAAACCAGGCCTTCTGGTAACTTCTGTAACAAGATGGTTTATACAGTCCCCTTCCCTTCCCACGCCCACCAGCAGCCTCCACAGCTTTGCCTCAAAGTGCAATCTAGTTAATTGTCACTGCGCCTCAGCCTCTGAGACAGGCAGGCAGTGCCTTAACAAGATGTCTTTTTGAACTTTAAAGTCATGTACAAAGGGTTTAACTTTAGCCTCAGGTAGAAGTTTCACTTTCAAATTTGCCATTGTAGTTGCAGCTTCGTGTCATTTACAGTGAAAAAGCAAAACGGACACCCCCTGCAGTGGTTTGAAGCAGGAACCAACCACCTGCATTTATGTGCTAACAGAAGCCCTGGTTAAGCAAAGACACTTTATTTTCCCCAAAATCTGTATCCTAGGCAATCTTCATTTAATAATGATTTCATCATTACTCTTTAAAGGAAAAAAGGAAACATTATTAAATGACATAACACAGCCCTGTTGGCAACAAAATCCCAGTAGGAACTGTTATGCTAACAAGACACAGTGGAGAGGGCTGGATATCCAAGGCAGCAAGGCTGAGAAAGCTGGGAAGACAGTATGAAAAGGGTTAATTACCTTAATCATCCTCCCTGCTAAAGCCATGCAAGTTGACACGTTTTAAAGACAAGAAAACAATGCAACCCCCCTGAAAATTATATACTTTTTTTTTTTTGCAGCTCTTGTCCTGGTTTTAATAGACTGCAACCAAAAAAGTGGTAACCCAGTGATATCTATGCAGACAGGTATAGAGGCATAAGATCCCAGTGGCTCAAAAAGGGGAAAGTAAGAAAAGCATAGATCTGATGACAAAGCAGGTCAGTAAGATCATCTTCAAAACCAAATGCTACATTAGTACAAAAGGGCTAAAGCTTAAGTCTCACATGGAACTGTGTGTGGCAGAAGTGAGGGAGAGGGAATGATGCAACCTCTAATCAATGGGCTGCACTAGAAGCTTGGGTCAGCAAACTGCTGGCTGCTCAAGCAAGCCATGGCAGAGTCATGAGGCACTGCATGGCAGGAGACACAAGTGTCCAGAATCATACCATGCCAACAAACAAATGGATGCTGTATCCCTGCTATCTAGAAGTATTTTCCCTGGGTTTGCTTTTGTGTATTGCCCATTGTCTGTTGCTGCACATGTCTGATAAGCACCAGTTTCCCTTTTCTCTGTAATTCCCCCTTCTGTAGAAGAACACAGCAGTAAGATACCTCTGCCTTGCCTTCGTCTTGAAACTTTTATCACAAGCAAAGCTCCTGAAGATTTGGGCCTCTCCTGCACTTATAATAGGTTTCATAATCTAACAACATTCTAAGAGCCTGATATAGCAAAACAAATTTGCCAGTGAATGCATCATGCCAAATGTTGGTTTCCTCATGTCAAAGCACACACACTTCCACCCTGTGCTTTCTCCGTGTCCTGGTTGCTTCAGCTCGTGCCACGCGGCCCGTTCTCTGTGTAGGAGCTGCACCTTGGGGACAGCCCCTCACTGCCCTGCTCAGTTCAAGCCTCAAGGAGACAGGCAGGAAAGTGGGACTGAGCAGCCCAAGGTCCAAGGACCCAAAGCAGTGTTTGTTACTGTGTCAGTCACTGGCACACGCCAGCACCACTGACTCCTCCCCACTGGTGGCAAAAGCAGCTCCCTCCTTACCGCTTTACAGCTTTCTGAGCCAGCATCCTGTTCCCTGCCAGGAATGTGATGCCACCCAAAATGGCCAAGTACTTCAGTGTCTGGAACATGTTGAGCTGAGTCCAGTAGACATACATGAGTCCCAACATTGCTGTAAAAGAAAAAAAAAAGACAGCCCATGGTTGAAACTGCATTTCAAAGACCAACCATTTGTTATCCTCAGAAGAATCGTACTAATTGTCCTAAGCACTTGTTTCTATCTCAGCTCTGAAGCTCTGAATGGCAGATCTAAAGACTCTACATTATTGCCAGGCAATTACAGTGTCTTGGCCTCCATACAGGAAAAAAATGTCATGGACAGCTTGCAACCAACCCTCCTGTGGCAGAATTACGGATACATTATAGACATTAATGGCTATTAAAAAGAGGAGGATACTCTGGATTTTAATAGGGGATATAAACCTTCACACATCTGGAAGGGCTTACAGCTTTAAGGAGCTTCCAAGGAAACCAACTTGGACTGAGAAACACAATGACCTTTGGGAATCAGTAGATCCAAAGTTCTCCCAACCTGCTATGTTTCTGAAATTCTACCAAGACAGTAAATAACTGAGTGACCAAGGACACAATAAAATTGATGAAAACACTTGGTCCAACAAAAAAAAACCATAAGTGCTTTCATGGGAAGAGCTTTGAAGATGTAGCCTTACACTATTAAGAGAGTCCCAGAGGTTTCAGTCCCCACAGAACCTCCCTGCTCTGAGAGGATAAACATGCAATAAAGAAAGTGTGACCTCTGGAAATAAGAAGTTCTATTAAGTACAGATAAATGGTGTGAGAGAGGGGCCTGGATAATGATGGCTGTTATAAGCTGATGGCCAAAACAGTTTTATCACTATATTAACAATCGTGAAAAGCAGGAAGAGAGATGGAAACGAGAACAAATGTTATGCTGTTATGTCATTATAGTTAATAGACCACAAACCCATTAACCACAGGCTCTCATCTCTAACTCCCAGGTGAGGAGGTCAAACAAAGCAGAAAGCCTCTGACACTTACCAGCATGTCCCATGTGAAAAACAATGGTGCTGGGAGCAAAGCTGAAGTTGGAGATGTTGGCACCTATCTTGATCCACTAAAAGGAAAAAAAACCCAAAATCTGAATTACAACAGCCTTGTAAACCTAAGATTTTATTTTAAATTTCACTATCTTTCAAGCCTGTTTGCTTTAAGTCCCTCAATGAATTCTCTGTATTCAGTGAATTCTCTACAGAAGCACTTGTTTACTACTGCAAGAGAAGTAATTTTGCTAAACACAGCACTGTTGAGCTCCTTTAGTGAAAATTTCTCCTGCTGCTTCTGACTGCCCTAACGCAGTTCCTCAAATATTTTAAACTGATGAGAAAGTACTGCTTCAAATCCAAACTGTAAAAAAAAAAAAAGACATTGCTATTTCTATCCAGCTGAATTAATTTCAATTAAAAAGAACAAAACAAAAAGGTTAGGGTTCTCATTTTGGACTCAGACAAAAAACCAGTTGTAGATACAAGATGCTTGCTCATAAAAACAATTGTTTTTAGAGTACAAAAGACAAAGGAATGAAGGATGGGAAGAAGGAGCAGCAGCAGTAAGATTGTTTTTTTATTAGAGTGTCACCAATATGTATATTGTGAATTCCAGTGACCAGAGGACAGACTGCCTGAATGCAGCTTTCAGGGACATTGGCTAATGGGAAATTACTCCTGGAATCAGTTTCATCTTCCAAATAAGGAAACTTGCCTCAATGAGACTTTGTATTGCATTAAGTTCAGAACACTGCCCTGATGATACAATGAGTAGCAGTGGATTGTTTCAACTAGACACTCCAACATGATGTCCATAAATGGGAATCAATCTGATAGGACTGAGTAACACAGATTTTGTGATAGATTTATTATGTGTGAGGCAGAATCACTGCTTTTTTCCAGTGGAAATCTGATGTTACTTATAACTTAATCTGCCTACTGTTACTCACCATCCCCAGCTAAAGCATGCTGGAGAAACTCATCCACCTACTTCCACCTGGCAGCAATGCTTTTCTTTTTTCACTATAAACTTTTAACAACCAAACCAGGCCAGTGATCTTTACTGACATTTGCTAGCTGTGACTCCTGCACTGCTTTGCCAGTCACAATTAACCAGGAGTTTCAGTAAGAGCTGAACTGCCCAATCTCCTAAGTGACTCTGGACTGGATGGGAATAGGTGTTCTTCTGTGGCCCAGTTCACTCACCAGGATGAGCAGCAAGAGCAGTGGAGAAAGAACCAACGCTGTGAAAGTGTTAGAGACCACTGTGGGAGGCCTCTTCTCAGGTTCCCTGAAGAGGTGCTGCAAGCAAACAAAACCAATTCATGAGTAGGAGTATTCCAACAGAGCAGCTTCTCTGCTCCCCAGAGGACCAGCCGCAGCCCTGGTGCTGTTCCCAGATGTTCCTTTGGATGAGAACCATTCCTCTTAAGGCAAAGACTGCCTCTACTGTCTCTTCCAGTCTCTGCACATTTGATCTCTGGCACAGTTAACTTTTCCTTGCACTCACAGAAGCACTTGCTTGCTTGACACCAGCACAGACGGCTGGAATGAAGCAGAGACCTTTCAGTGGTGCTTACCCACTCACCTGGTCAAATTTTCATGTTTGGATCTTCTCATTGACACAGTTGCTCTGGCACAGGTAGGACACACAGCTTATGTATTCATACTCCAGAGGACTGCAACAAATTTCTTTCCATTAAGCAGTAACTCTGGTTTTCCTTTAATTATTTTGCTTACAAATAAACTATATTGACAACTAATAACAACAGTAGGACTAGCCCCCCACCTCCACACACAATTTTAACTGTACCTGGATTTCAGGTTTGGGAACAAAGAGGTTCTTGGACTGGACTGTGGATGGTGCATCCTCTTCTGGGAATGAGATCACAACATCAGCCTAAAATGAAATCATGCAGCTTCATGAACTTTGACCTTAATGTATTAATAAAAATCTATTCCATTACTGTGGCATATTTCATTTTTTGCCAATCTACAACTGATATGATTTTTGGAGGAACCTAGAGAAAAAGCCCTCAGATTTTTTAAGAAGCAACTTCTCCTAAGCAGAGGCAGTAATGCCATTTACCCACAAACAAGAACTGGGCTTATTTCCAGCACAAAAAGAACAGAAAACTTGAACCTTGAGAACTTGCTGTGAAATTACAATCAAAGCCATAAACGTTCCGAAGTTTCTGCTCCATCACATGATGAACTGAAAGTTCATTTCTATCTTTCTTTGATGTTTACTTCAAAACTTAAAATGAACCTCAGAGCCCACAAATGGCTAAAATGGTTCTGGTTCACAAAGAACAAAACATTTGAGCTTTATATTTCCAGGTCTGTACCATGCCCTCCTGTTAGACTGCCAGTAATCTGAAAACCACCTCACCCCACTGCCAGCTACATACCACATTCCAGAGGATTGGATTTTCCAGAGTGGCATCTCCAATGATCAAGTAAAGAGTGTAGGTACCAGAGGCAGAGTCAAATTCAGTCTTTCTTTCAGAGGTATCCAGTTCAAATTTGTACACGTTCTTGTTATCTGGTTCTGCAACAAACACCACCTCCTGGCCAGTCTTTTGGTTGTGAAGTCGGACAAAAGTCTGAAAGGAAGATTGTAACGTTGAGACTTTTTCAGCCAACAACCTATATTAAAAAAAAAAATCAGAAGTGTGCTTTTACAGTGCTTTTATCTGTCCTCACTTTGCAGAGTTAAACATGACACAGTATCAGAGCCAGATGTTTCATTTAACAGACACATAAAACAAATGAACTGAATCTTCCATCTACTGATATCAGTGATCTTCATAGTCCATGTCAGAAACATGAGGCTTTTCTAAACCTATGAAATCCTTTCAAGAGCAATTGTCACCCTAGGGTAATTCATGATGGAACATCTTGCTGTCACAGCAATGACAAAAATTTGTCCTAACCTGGTGAGGGGTGAGTTCAGCTCCACTGTTCACATCTATCAGCTGGAAGGATAAAGCAAAATTCTGATGGCTGTCAGCAGTGAATGATCCCTTGGCTTTGGCTGGGTAAGCTACCCTAGGAGTTAAAAACCAAACAGAATTCAGGTGAATTTCCAAGAGAAGGTGTGGTGCTCAGATAAACCAAGGCTCCAGTCTTGAGCCAGAGTTGCCCTTAAAGAATCACACACACCGTGTTGTTTTACCTGGTTGTTTTTGGTGCAATGCTCTGATCCTTATCCACAGTAGAAAGATCTACATTAGTAATCCCAACTTCTGTGGAAACTTTTACTTTCAGCTGCAATAAAACACAACAGAAAATTACTCGGAACACTCTACACACACCACTTATGGTCAAGTTCACTGCATATGCATCTTCTGTCCTCCTTCACCAAAGAGGCTCTTACACTAAGCCTGAAACAGAGCCTAACCTGAACAGAACAATCTACTGCAATTTACCTTCTGGCAAAGCTCCTGCACCAGTCACTAAGCCTAAGCCACCCCTTCCTCCCTGCACAAGCAGCCAGCTCTACAGACCCCAGCTCCTCAGGCATGCCAGAATTAGCTGGCCTTTGGAGAACTCTTTTTAATGAAACAGTCCAGCTATCCAGATACAACTAGTTTTCCTTTTGAACTAACAGAAACTAGCTATTAAAGATTACATCACATGTGATACAACTTAAAACTGTATGTGCATTTGTACTGCTGCTTTCCAGGCAACAACTGGAGACAAGAGGTCTCCGGACAGCAACCAGTTCTGCCTCTCTTGGCTCCTAAAGCTCAACAGGTTTCTGCTGATTTTATTACCAGCAGGCAAACGCCAAGGCATTCCTGCAGACCTGCACTTTGCTCAGCAAGCTTTCCTTCGGAGCCACAGCGTTTATCACTCAGCACTGGGCAGCCAATAAAGCCCTGCCATTTATCACACTCCTTTGTGCTAAGTGCAATATAAACCCCAACCAGAGAAATTACTTCCTGCCCTCTCTGCAGCCCCAAACCACAGCCCATCTGGGCAGAGAGCCTCGGTGGGTTTGACTGATTTCAATCCTTCTCTCAAACATAAGCAGTTACTGCAGTCTGTAGTTTTTAATTAGCACATTTGTTCTCACAGCTTACAAATGCTCCCCCGGAGAATTAAAGTTTCACTGCCAAGATATTTTTCATCTTATACTACAATTTGTTATTACAGGTTTGCTCGTGTGAACCAGCCCCACACCCTCAGCCTGAAAAATAATTCACAGGGAACCTGTGGGAAAAATATGTAAAAACATTAACCAAACTATTCAGGTCAGACTTCAAACACAAGCATCTTGGCAGTTCCTTTACAAAAACAGGTGTAATTTGAGAGAGTGGTTACCCCTTAAAATGGATCCATTAACATGCAGATGATTCAAGCTAACTTTAGCAAAGCCTTACTTTGTTCCAAGACAGGAGCAAAGAAAGATGGACTAATGAAATACTAATTTTCAAAAAAGTGACGTGAAGGCAACTCAGAGCTGCTGCACACAGCCCCTCCAACTGCACAGTACACAAACATCTCTCAAATATTTTAATGCCAGGAAATGTCATCTCTGCTGGAGTAATAACCCACTGGTTTAGCTCATTACTGTCAAAACGATGGTGCATTAAGGACAATTAATGCTAATAACAGCAAGGAAAAAAGCAGCTCCCCAGTAGTCCTCCCCCATAACAATGTGTCTTATTAGCAGCAGTTCTCGCAGAGCTGCCAGCACTAAAACATTCCTGCCGGTGCCTCTGTGTGCCAGCACCGGCTTAAGCAGGACAATCCATCCCCTTCTGACACCCCTGAGTGCCATTACTACTACACTGGCAGCATCAATTTGATACTCAGAGTAAAGGTCAGCAGTTGTAAATAAGTGTCTTCTTCCTCCACTTCAAGCTGAGTATGTTGAAAGACTTGAAAAGCTAATTGTTTCTTTAAATAGGTGATTGAGGGCAAAAATTAACCCTGGGAATAGAACTCGTTGGAGAGGAGCATTCCCAGCTGTTGACACTGAGATGACTGTATGAACAGTTGCTGAGGTCACATTCTGCTCACTGTGACAAACTTGAGGAAAGGAAAACTCTGAGCATTTATATAAAACTGTATTTCAGAAACATGTGGTCTAACAGCCACAAGGGGGTACGTACGTATGAAAAGAAGACTTAACTTCCATTTACTTTGGTCACTGCTTCTCCACTACAAAATCTTCACAGTTCAGAGATGTCAGAAGACTCTCCTGACACTTTCCTAGGGCTCTAGAGCTTATACAAACAAACACAAATGCTCAGCTTCCACACATAAGGTGTGTCACCAGATAACTGATAGCTGAGCCTTGAGATTTATGGGTTCAAACCCAGAAATGCTCTGAAAAACCAACACTCAATCATTTTTGCATAGATACTTTGGGCTGCCATATAAACATTTCCATTGTTACCCTTTGTTTGTATGCTGTCAGATCAGCACCAAAGTGGTAAGTCAGGTTTGAAACTTACACAAATCCCTTTTGATCATATATTAACCTGGTTATTGGTCATAATCCCGAGTCAGAATCCAACGTATTACAGAAAAACATGTGATAAAAATCCCATACAACTGGCAACATCCTTCACAGATATAAATGAAAAGCTGTTGCAGTGAAGAGGCACAGAATTAAAACACCATCAAAGAGCACACCCACCTCCACTTTGTTAGCAATAAATCGCTTATCTCCATCTACACTGATAGAGAAGTCATAATATCCACTTGCAGGTTTCACATTCATGAAGTTCAGCTCAAAGAAATCTCTGTAACAAAAAACCCCACAGTGTTAAGAAGCCTCCAAATATGCCACATTAAATAGGCAAAAAAAAGCAGTATAAAACATTGCTAAGTGCAGCAGGAAGTGAATTCTTCAAAGCTGCCCCAAAGTCAGAAGAACATTGGAATTTACCACTCTCAATCAAAAGAAAAAGCAACAGAAATTCACCATCACCATCCATTGTGCTCAGTCACCCCCTCACCAACAAACCACAGCATTTTTAGTTTTCCATCTCACACACATTTCTCTGGTGGAAGAACACATAAGGAAAGTAAGTCCAATACTGTTTAGGTAACACCTGTTTGCCTTACAAACTGTAAAAATAATCTTATTTTCTTACCCTGATAGAGCAAATGGTGTCTGTTGAAGGACAGGGGCTTTGCTAGACACAGACTTGGCTTGGTCCAGCTTTACAGAAGCTTGAGTCAGTGGCCGAGACATAACATTGGTCACTTGCAGCTACAAGAGACAAACCAGCATTTCTGTGAACCCTGTTGTCCCAGAAGGAATGCAGCAGCACAGACAACTCAGTACCTCTCTGTGTTACACACCCAGAGTTCTCCCCTGCCCACCATCCCAGACTCGCATGTTCTTTCCAACATAATAGGGAAAGGTGAAGCAAGAAATAGCAGAGCTGAGCGACCTCTCGAGGAGTGTCTGGTAAGCCCTGAGTAAGCAGAGACTCTTAAGAATCACTTCACAAAAGCACTCAAGATCTACTGGAACCTGAGAGCTAAAATGAAAGGCATCACCTTACACATTCAGTGAGCCCAGAGCTGCAACACTGCAGAGTGAGGTGAGGGCTGAGGACTCACCCTGAGTATGGGCTGATGGTGAGACACAGCCGCAGGCCCCTCGGGGACGACAACAACAGGCAAGTGGTAGCGGTTCTGGGATAAGGAACCCGCAGCACAAGCAACACTGAAGGCCTCTGAGAGTGTCTCAAAGTTTTTCTTGCTAAAAATTGCGTTCATCAACTGGATAATTTGATCCTGAAAGAGGAAAAGCAAATCACATATAAGCACCAGCAGCTTACCACAACATTGCAAACTGGCTTGGTGTAATGTTATTCATAAAAACATCATTCATAAAGACTGTTTATTTTTCCATTCGCTTTAAAAATAATTGAAGTTCTTCCAGAGGCTGCTAATTTTGGGTTACCTCATAGCACATGTGCATTCTTATTCTTGGCTGTAACTGTGCTAGAAACCTGCAAAACCAGACCCTGGATCCACATCTCCGAACGACATCTTTCGGAACAGAAGATGTTGTCAGCTCACCTCCCCACACTGCATGTGGCTGCCAAGAGACACCTGGGCTCCAGGAGCTTTACAATTGTCCTCATACAGAGGAGCAGGACTGGGCTCCATGTCCTGGCTACTTGCCAACCTAGGAAGGCCACAGAGCAGTGATGCAAAGCATCCCAGTGGTTCTGGAAGGAGCCAGTCTCGGCCCATGCAGGCTTATCCCCTTAGGCTCAGCAGTGTCCTCAAGCTAAGAGGATTAGCCTTAAAGCAGCACCACCAGGAGCACAGAGCCAGCTCTGGCTCTGGGATGTGCCAAAGCTAATTTGTTCTCTCCAAAGCTGGAGTGGGGCTGCATCCTCCCAGCTGGTTCTGCATTCTGACTCAGGAGGGTTAGGGCACCTGTGCCACACTCTGCAGGCTACGCCTCATTATTCAGCTTCTTCCATCACTCCCTGCCAGTCTGGAAAACAGAGGGATTGGCTACTTGTACTTTGATCCAAGCAAAGGATTGTGGGCTAAATTCCAATCAGAATGAGCATAATCAAAGCAATACCAAATAATGCAATAGGCACACAACTTGGTGACCTACAAAGAACAGTTTTAAATGAAATCCACTGCATCTCAAATTTTCACCCTCCTGCTTGTACTGATGAGCACCAAACAAAACTGGAGAAAGTATTCAGACAAATGCTACAGAACTCCTGCCCAGTGAAAATCCTGCAGTGTTTGTCAGTTCTGGGGAGGGCATGGCATTGCTCCAGACTCTAATCAACAACTGACATTCTCATTGAAGCTGTGTGGAAAAATAAGGGGTTATTTTTTCAAGTACTACATATTGTTTTTTAAAGACAGTTTTGTGGCATTCCAGAGACACCATTCACCAGAGATAAAGCTTTTAAGCCCCAACAACAGCACAATTCTGAAATAACACTAAACAATTTCCCTTAATTGGTCTTTTTTTAAGTATCATTTGGATGCTGACAGTTTGAATTGTGTGTAGCACAATCACCACCTCAAAAATGACATCAAAATTACTCTGCATTGGTTTGTTTGGCAGCAGTGTGGAAGAGAGCCAGGAATGAACTCAGACATCTTATGCTGGCTTCAGTGTCAACCCTGCCACTTTGGCTTGTGCTTTAGGGAGCTGTGATTCTCAATCCAAAGTACATCTAACTCTGTTAACTTGTGGAAAAAACCTACCAAGTGGGTAGCTTGCAGTAACAGTTTCTAGCTTAACCAAGCTCAAGAGAAATTTTCAACAGCCTTTCATTTTAGAGAAGTCTTTGCATCTGGATTCCTGCAGGCACATGGTAATGTTGTCTCTCTTTTGGGCACCCCTGCATTTCCTCACAGATTTGCAAAACACTTTGAAATGGTAGAAAGTGCCACACAAGTGCCAAATATCAGAACAAACTCTGAAACAAGCAGGTTTTTTTCCAACACCTTGTGTCAATAAACAATGAAAAACTAAGCCTCACTGGCCATTTCCTTCTGTACATTTGAAAAGAAAAAAAAAATCAACCCAAATTTAGCCTGTGATCTTGAAGGTGGAATTTCCTCTTAGATTCTGTTCCTTAGCACTCCCTATGAGATGCCTCTTTTCTCTGAGTGTGCTCATTATTTTTTCCAGCAGGAATTTACCCAGTTACACTGGGCTCTTGCACTGCACAGCAGGGTCTGGGCAGATCCTTTTGTGAGCTGGAGCATGTAAGGGAGGAAAAGGCAGGTACCAACCTCCTTCATGGCTGGCTCTGTACCCACGTGGTCGGACAGTTTATAGGCAGCAGCAACAAACAGGGCAGTCGTCTCAATCCCTTCTTCAAACTGCAGGTAAACTCCACCCAAGTCATCCAGGCGAGCAACAAGATCCTGATAGAAAGTTATTAAAGTTTAAATTGCATTCTAGCAGATCCATAGAAGTGAACTCTACTGTTGAGCCTGTAATCAAGAAACCTGTATGGGACCACTAATATATTTTGTAATAGTCATTTAGAAACAGGAAGAAAGAGAAACCTCCAGCCTTTAGTGGATTTAATTATAATTAAATGCCATGACTTACTATGTGTCAGTCCACTGTGACACAGATAAAAGAATTATCTGCTTGAAAGGAAGAGCCAAGCCAAGCCACATCATGCAGGCAAGCAATTAGCCAGGCTGTTTTCTCATTCTGTGTTTCACATTAATGCATCTTTTAGTACTACAGAGGTCTAGCAAATTTCTGAATGATTAGAGAGCAAAACGTGTTCCTACCTCAATCTCCTCAACAATGCTACTTAGATCTGCCTGCTGGGACAAGTAAGATGCTGTCTCCAAAGCCTGGATGGTTCTGAAACAAGAACAAACAAAACCAAACAAATGTATGATTATTCCTTCCTTAAAAGCCAAACACCATTTAAATCAAAGAAACTTCATTTTCGATTCTGAATGAAGTGTAAAACAGCTGCTCCTGCCTTCAGTTGACTCAAGACAATGAATCTAAAGTGATTTAGTGTGAACTTAGCATTCATTACAGAATGTTCCCCCAGCTGCATCACCACTGCAATAAACTCATAGATTCAAAGGCAGAGAAGAAACCAAACTTTGATCCCTGCACAGCACAGATCCCAGACATGCCACTGACACTTCTAGGAATTCTTTTTTTTTGTCAACAAAGCAAATATTAAAGTTTCCCTTCCTTTCCCAGCTTTTAAGGGGTGCTTTATTATCTTGTTTCACAGTAAAATGATGAAATTCTTTGGTGATAAATGTCAAGATTCCTTCTGCTTACTGGCACATATTTTCCACTCACACTACAGGCACTCCAAGCTACAAACAACAGGGCTGAGGAAGAGCATCGAGTCTGTGCAGCCATAAATGATGCAGAACCATGGCTGGGTATAAGTCAAAATTGGCTGTCAATCTTTTTAAGAGGAGGCCTCTGTGGGATACCACCTCTTTCTTGGGCATCATTCCTGAACTAAACTGAATATATAAGTTCATTTAAAAAGTCACACAGAAAACAGACCCAAACCACATTTTTTCCCCAGAGGGACAATAATGAACTGGACAAATACATCACACAGAAACACAGCACCTACTCTGCTACATCTGTATTACAAACATCAAGCACTATTAAAATAGTCTTTACTCCAAAATCCAACTGCCTGGAGGACAAACACACAACAGTGAGTAATTTCTGTCTGAGACACTTACGCCAGCACACTTTCTTCTTTGCTAAGGCGAGCAGTAAGAGCACTGAGAGCTTCCTGGGATGCTAAAGGAAGGCCAAAGCCACTGAGGGCACCAACAGCATGGAAGATCTGGGTGATGGAGGAATCCTCACTGACAGCTGCAAGCAGCAGCTCCCTGGTCTCATTTGAAATGGTGACCTGAGGAAGAACACAAAGATTCACACTTGAAAAAACACAGCCCATCACTGCTGATTCCTTTCTGAGGCAACACATGTGATGGTGAACTGCTACAAGCTTTTGGGAAAAATCTCTATCATTCATTACCTTTAGTGTAATTAATGAAATACCTAAGACTTGCTGTCAACTATCAGTTCATCATTCAGATTTATCCTGGTAACATGCTACTGCTTTTCAGGGGCATCACATCGTTGTGTTGGTGGCACTGATGACAAATGAGCCTTGGATAACCCACCCCACTTCAGCATCCGTATCCAGCAGTGCTCCAGCACAAGGAGTCACACCCAAATAGTCTGTTATCCATCCAAAGGGTTTCTAATTGACACAGGTCCCAAGAATTCTAATAAAATGTGCTTTTTTTAATTAGCCACCAGTGTTTAATAAAAAAACATCCCCTCAGAATTACTCTGGACCAAATACGTGTGTTGTATCTTTGCACTGTGCCTTGGGGAGGCTTCGCCCAAACACTTCCCAAGTTATTTACAAAAGGCACAACAGAACAGAGCCCACTAAAAAAAAGGAAAAGTAGAAGGTATACACAAAATAAAAACAAGAAAAATACCAAGGCAAATATTTCCTTGTAACATCTGCCTGCAGAGGTGAGGGCTCCACACTCACCTCACAGCCAGACAGGACTCGGATGGACTGGGCAGCATAAAAGAGGGATTCAACACTGCTGGAGTCCACATGAGACTTGATGAATTTGCAGGCAGCCTGTGAAGAAACAGCAGGTAACATACAGCAGCAGTTGAGACTTAAACCACTGAGGAGAGACTTAAAGGATACTCTAAGACAATTTCATGAACACTGCTGTGCATTTTTATACCCCTCAGATCCTACTCTGCCAAGTGCTGCACAGAAATAAGGGTGGTTCCTGCTAAAAGACCTAAGTAATTTCCACACAAACTCTACTGCAACCGCAACTCAAATCCAAATTGAGTATAAGCATCAAACCTATCAAAATAAAAAGTCCCACAGGTATATTTAGTAGGGAAAATCTTCCAGGATAGAGAACAGATGAACAGAAATTCTGTGGGTGAGTTTCCTTTCCAGTTGTACATCACACAATCATTAGTGGATGCAGAATATAGAATTTCAAAGCAAGCAGTGAGAAAGGTAGAACAGGAAGGAAGGTACAGCATGAAGTTGAGCAATGAGACTGCTCATTAATCTGTATTGAGCTTATTATTAACTGACAGCTGGATAGAGTGATCATTAAGATGCCATTTTAACCAGAAAATAACCAAGTATTTAACCACTCATACTCAAACCCCAGCGATTTATGTATGTGGAGCACAGGCCTTTACAAGCCAGGTCAGGATTTCATGGTACAGTTACCTGGGAATACTGATATTCCTGGACTTTCCCTTAGTCAAGGAGGATCAGGTTAGAGATCATTTAATCACACCTGACACCCACAAATCCATGGACTCCGATGGGATGCACCCATTGGAGCTGGGAGAGCTGGCAGATGTTACTGCTAAGCCACTCTCCATCATCTTTGGAAGCTCTTGGAGAACAGGAGAAGTGCCTGAGGACTGGAGGGAAAACAGTGCCATCCGGTCTTCAAAAATGGCAAGGAGGAGCACACAGGAAACTACAGGCCATTCAGCCTCACCTCCATCCCTGGAAAGGTGATGGAACAGCTCATCTCCAAGCACATGAAGGAAAAACAGCCTATGAGGAGTAGCCAACATGGATTTATCCAGGGGAAATCGCGCTTGATTGGTGTGACAGCCTTCCAGGAGATGACCTGCTGGAATACAACTCTGTGGAAAAGGACTTGAGGGTCTGGGTGGACAACAAGCTGTCATGAGCCAGCAGAGTGCCCCGGGGGCCAAGGTGGCCAATGGAATCCTGGGATGCCTTGGGAAGAACACAACCAGCTGGTCAGGGAGATATCCTGCACCTCTACTCAGCTGGAGTGCTGTGCACAGTGCTGGGCTCCTCAGGACAAGACAAGGAGCTACTGGAGCAGGTCCAGGGGAGGGCTGTGGAGATGAGGAGGGACTGGGGAATCTCTGATGAGGAAGGCTGAGGGAGCTGGGGCTGCTTAGCCTGGAGGAGAGAGCACTGACAGGGGACCTTATCCGTGCACACAAATGCCTTAAGGGTGGGTGTCAAGAGGGGTCTGGGGTCCAGACTCCTCAGCAGTACCAGTGACAGGATAAGGGGCAATGGGCACAAACTGAAACATGTGAGTTTCCATCTGAATATGAGGAAAAACTTATTTCCTTTGAAGGTGAGTGGAACAGGCATCCCAGAGAGGCTGTGGAGTCTTCTCCAGAGACAAAACCCATCTGGACACGATCACACTGGGCAACCTGCTCAAGGTGAAGCTGCTGGAGCAGTGGAGCTGGACTAGGTATATCCAGAGGTCCCCTCCAACCCCACCTATCCTGTGATAGATGTTAAAGGGTTATAGCCAGCTATTATTTTTACTATCTACACTTTTTAAATAGTCTCACCCTGTGAAGAAAGGCACTGTCCAGAAAAAAGCCTCATCACAAACCACAAGCACAAAGAAATAACTCCTGCTTACCTGCAGAAGCAAAGACTGCACCGTCATGAACTAATAAAAACCCCCAGCCACAATGACCCACAGCAGCAACTCCCAGTGTAGCCACAGATGACCAGTAACCAGCCAGCAAGCACTGAGATGAACCACAACATCGTCAGGAGCCTCAGGGTTTGTGTTGCAAATGTGCAACACTCAAAGAGAAACCAGGACCAAGTGGTTTAGAACCCTGTACTAGATGAATCTGTGAGGGAGGAACAAACTTGCATTTACAGCTCCCGTGCACAGGTAAACATGCACATGAGCAGATGGGCCTACATGAGGAGCTTGTTATAAGGAAAACCTGCAATATTTAAATTAGAAACGCTTCAAGACGTAACAGATTAAGCACTGTGCTGATAGTACAGGCCCGTGTGGTGTGGGCACACAATGGATCATATTTTATATACGGAAACAGCACGACAGTGTGACCTGGCTGAATTCAGTACTTGAACTGAAACAAATTAACGAGAGCTCTGTTTAACAGGACAGCAAGGCAAACATGCCACAGGCAAGATAACTTCCTTCGCAAGGCAGTGAAACAAACATTGATAGGGAGGAGCGAGCCCAGAAGGCACCATTTAGAAGCAAGACAGGCCGTGGCACGGCATTGCCCGGACAAAGACACAATCCATGCACACAGCACAAGTAAGAGAGGTGGGAATTACCAGCGATTTGCTCTGGCACGTCCTAAGGACATTTACACTTCCAACACGGTCCTGCCCAAGCAGGGATCGCTACACACTCACACGATACCCCGTCTCTCGCTGCTGTGCCGCAGCCCCTCAGCACCGCAAAGCGGCCCCGGGAAGCGGCAGCATCTGCGGCCCCGCCGGGCCCTGCCCCGCTCACCTTCTCGTCCGCCACCCGCACGCCGAGGCTGCCGAGCCCCACGATGGAGTAGTACGCGGCCCGCACGTCGGCGAAGGGCCGCTCCAGAGCCGCCCGCAGCCGCGCCAGGTCGCGGGTCGT
>JAOXXN010000252.1:5240640-5267648 GCA_026770055.1 Myrmophylax atrothorax | reverse complement strand
GCCCACACAGGGGATTGAACCCATGACCTTGGCATTGTTACAACCAAGGTTTAACCAACTGAGCTGATCTCAGGGTCCCACCAGCTCCATGTGTCTCAGCATCTTCCCTGCAGCCTTGGTGGGAAGGCACTTCTCCCCCTTCTGAGGGAAGGGCAGGGATCTTCTGGGGCACCAGCAAACCCCTCAAGTGCCCCAGGATTCCACAGAACTCTGCGTGGGGCTGCCAATCCACCTGGGATGCTGTTATCTCTGCCACCTTGGAGTGACTTCCAGCCCTTGATGACAGCTGATTGCCACTGGCAAAGCCACCAACTCCTTGGCTACTGATGGCCAAAAGCTTTTGGGGCAGAAAGGGCAGTGTCCCAGTGCACGTTTCCTGGAGTGTGGGCAACCTCTGACAGCCTGGAGTGGGCATTTCTCATAGGTGAGACCCTGGGAGCAGAGCCCTCCTTTCTGGCACAGCATTCACGGTGAGGGAAGGAGCTCCCAGGGCAGCAGAGAAGTATCAGGAAGGGCGTTTGGGAGTGAACAAATAAACCTGTGCAAGGCTGCTTGCTCAGGTTCCATAATGGAGACGTGCAAGGCTTTAAGGGATTGTTTCAGGAATCCCTGCTTTAGGGGAGCCTTATTTTCCATTTGCTCATTTCTTCCCTCTTGTTTTTCCCTAAGTACCAAATAAAAAGAGACAAAACAGCAAGTCTGATGTTAAGCCCCAGCTCTGCTGTGCAAAAGTCCAAACTTCTCAGTTATCCAAGATGGATTTCCACAGGAATAAATAACACCATCTATTCGCCCTGTGTTGATTATTTCAGGTGACTCTTGGGAACAGCCACGGCCACACTACTGGGGTCCCCAAGTTCCTTCAGCAGAGCAATGCACACATCAGTGTGCAGGCGAGCCCCTGGGGGTGGGCAGGTGGGCCTCTGGGTCTGAGTCCCCACAGAGGACACAGCAAGCCAGGGGTGACAGACCCATCCCACTGCTCACTGCCCTCCTGGAAGGCCCCAAAATTTTGGGAAAAGGGCCATGCTTCCTCCTGCAGAGGGCACTGGGAACTTGTGCTTTTTGCTTTCCGGGAAAGATCCCCTGGAGCTGGTGCAGCTCCCACTTACACACCTATCCTGCTCCTTCTGCTCACCCTGGGG
Organism: Myrmophylax atrothorax; assembly: GCA_026770055.1. NCBI lineage: Eukaryota > Metazoa > Chordata > Aves > Passeriformes > Thamnophilidae > Myrmophylax > Myrmophylax atrothorax. The sequence continues at coordinate 5,266,503 of JAOXXN010000252.1, read as the reverse complement.
TTTGGGGCACTTGGTGTGATGTGGACAGGGCTCTTGGCCTCGCTGGGGGAAACCAAGGAGCCATGGAGCTGCTTAATGTGGAAAAGCCACTGCTGAGAAGTCAGGCTGCTCCCTGCTCTGCTCCTGCTTCTCCCTCTGTGCTGGAGGGGTGATGAGATGTCGGCTCCTCCTTGGGTGACACTGAGGTGTGCTGGGGAAGGATTCCCTGGTGGTTTATAAACCTCAGCTGAGCGGTGCTGCCCACAGGTCGATTTCCAGAGGGCTGAACCACCAATCTCACCTAATTCCCCCCATTATTGAGCCTGAATGTGTTTGAGCACCTCAGCACAGGAATTCTCACAGCACAGATGGGTACCCATGGCACCTGTCCATCAGGGATGGATACAGGCACCCATCCACCATGGATGGGCACAATGGGCAGAGGATACAGGCACCCATCTGTGCTCTGAGCATCTCCCATGCTGAGGATGCTCTCTTGCACAGGGTTACTCCTCTCCCTTTCTCCCTTGGGAGATGTAGCTCCTCTGAAATGTGTTGCAAAATCCTGTCACTGAAGCTTCCCTGGGGGAAGGAAAAAAATGTCCTACATCACAGTGACTCATTCGGTCTGAGAAAAGGCTTTTGTTTTGCCAAGTTGGGTTTGCATCACCTCACGTTTCACAGTAACCAAATGACACATTTTGGCCAGCTATGACAGCATTTCCCCTTCCATTGCCCTTCCAGGAGAGAAACCAGGCTGAGGGGAAGATGTTTTGCCCACAGCTGGAGCAAAGCCAAACTAAAATGAACTCAAGATCCTTTGTGAAATGGCATTTCTGTTCTGTTCAAGCCATCAGATGAGTCTTTGACTTTGCCCTCACCTTGCTCTAGTCCATATCACGAGATGACCACACAATCTCTAGGGATGCTGGAATCCCTCTGGGAGGCTGCAGGGTAGCTGACCTCACCACTGCCTTGGGGGAAGGTTCTCTGGGAACCACAGGAAGTCTGGTTTGCTCCAGTGCCTTCTTCCAGAGCTGAAACACCACACATACACCAGCCCAACCTCAAGATGAGGATGGAGACCCGCAGCCAAGCTCTTCCCCTGTGACAGATGGAAATGGGAAGGCTTTTTTTTTTTTTTTTTTTTTGAGATGAGAAAGAAAAAGCTAAAGGCCACTTGTGCAATTAAGTGCCTTAAATGTGGATTTTATTTCGACGTAATGGGATGGTTATTGCACATAAGAGAAGAGCCAGATGGTTGTTAAACCCACATTTACTGAGTTCTAATAACTGTGCATTTGACCTGCAGCCCCTCAAGAGCTGCAATCCCTCATTATAAAACAGCTTGGGAATGTCACCTGGGGCAGAGTCTCTGGCTGCTCCTTGCTGGGACCTTTGGACAGCAGCACTTAATGTTCAGGGCAGGATTTGGCCTCATGGCACAGCTCTCCAGCTACAGGGCACTTTGCCTGGTTCTATCTGAGCCTCAGCCTTGGTTGGTAATGGTGACAAGGACAGAGGGATGAGGAGATGTGGAATACATCTACCAGCTGAGGGAGAAGGGCCAGAGCCCCTCCATGGGGTGTAGGATAGTGGAATGTCTCAGCACAACCAGAGCAGAGCTCTCCTTTGCTCTCCCACTTGGTGCCAGTGGACTTGGAACAGGGAGCGCAGAGGCTGGAGGATGGAGCGTGAATGATGGAGGGTGGAAGACAGAGGCTGGAAGGTGAAGGATGGAGGCTGGAGGCTGGAAGGTGGAGAATGGAGAACAGAGAGTGGAAGGTGGAGGATGGAGGGTGGAAGGTAGAGGATGGAAGGTAGAGGATGGAGGAAAACTCTGGAAAGAAGCTGAGATATGGCTCCTTCTTCTCCTCCCACATGAGCCTTGTTCAAACTCATGCAGGCAGGAATGGGGTGAATTTACAGAAGGGACTGCAGTTGCCATCTCCCAGTGCCTCCCCACACCTGGTGTATGCAATGCACAGGATCTGAGCAGCTCCATCCCCGTGTCAGCTCCAAAAGGGACATGCACAGCACCAGCCTCCGCAGCACCTCTGGGCTTGATCTGGCCCCTGTGCATTTAAGGGGAGCCCAGGATAAGCAAAGGAGTGAGCCCCCAGACCTGTGGGCTGTGTTGTGGCATCCCTCCCCCCAGCTCTGCCTGCCAGCAGCGCAGCCGGCCTTCCTTCTTTGGTAAAGACTCCAACAATTCCCTTTTTAGGCTTAATACCACCAGTCCTGGGAAGGAACAGGAGCACAATCCCCAGCTGGGCTCTGGGCGGAGGGGCTGCCTGCAGGGATACAGCCCCTGCTCCAAGGGCCTGCAAAAAGCATTCCAAGACAGCCCTGTTTTAAGGCTCTCCCTGCCTGGCAGCTCCTGCCCTGCTGGAGAGGCACCTCTGGTCCCTGCTCTGTGGGAGCTTCACTTCCCAACCTGCATTCCCAGGAACACACCTCACCGCAGCCAGCATGAAGGTAGTGCTGTGCTGGCAGGGGTCTGCTTTCCTTATTATTACTCCTGGAAAGCTCTCCCTGATGAATCCCAGCTGGGAGACTTTTTTTTAGGTCTTATTAGATGGTTGATACGCGTTTCTCTGCAGAGCCATTTTTTGTCCCCTCTCCATCCCACTCTGTGCCCCACCAGCCACTGTGACAGGAGGGATGAAGGGCTGCCAGGCTGCCTGAACCCAAACCTGATCCACACCCCAGGGTTCCCCATTCCTCTGGAGCACTGCCTGCTGTGGGGCTCTCCCAGTTAGCCCAGTCCCTCTAGGGGCAGGCAGCTGGCAGGACTGGAGCTGGCAGTGCCTCCACCATCCCACGTCATCCTGACAGCATTCCCAAGGCACAGTCCCCATGTGAGTCCCTGCAGCATCATCTCCTGTTAGCAAAGGGATTTACTAACACTCCCCCCGTCCTTTCAGTCTGTGCAACAATACAACCCACATCCTGGCACTGTCCAGCCCTGGGCAGGAGGATAAATGGGAGCTGGGAACAGGATGGGAACTCATGTAATCCTTCAACAGATGGGTTTGTTTGCATCATTCCCATTGTACTTGTTGAAACTTCCCTGGTTTTGTGGGATGATGTCAGATTTGGGCTTCATGGCCAGATTCCCTCTGCTGCAGGGAGGGCAATGGAGTGAAGGAAGTGGGAGTAGAAGCAGAGGCAATGGGGAAAGGGAGGGACCCGTCCAGGACACCCAAAGAGGTCATACACCTCTCTCCATTGCATGAGAGATGGAATGAGGCAGGCAGGTGAAATGTCACTGCTTGATCTGCTGCTTTTCCTGGATCCCTTTGCCTCCATATCTGCAAATCATTTCCAGTCATCAGGGCTTGTCTTTCCAGAGGTGACTCTGGAAGCATTCCCACCTATGGAACTGGAGAACAGGGTGGCCCTGCCCCACCTGGCCCTCAGGAAGGGCCTCTCTCTCACATTGCCCTTGTGGGCCTGGCCCCATGCAGAGGTGGCTGCTGACACCTGACAGCTTGTTTGGATACAAAACAGGGGGAAAGGGAACAGCCAGTTCTGCCTTTGTGAGTCCATGGGAGAAAAGCAAAAAGCTGGACCTTAAAAGCACCACCTCCAGCTTGGATGCCCAAAGGAAGTGCCCTCCCCACCACCATAGGCAGCCCCCAGCAGCTGCCTGGGGATGTATCCCACCTCCCAGGCCTGGAGATGTTTCCCATATGTTTGGTACAATGAGTCACACACAACTCTTGATATTCTCTCCTTTGGCAATGTGCAAGCAGCCCAAAGTTGTGCCCCTGACATGGGGAAGATTTGCCCATCTTTCCTGCACATCCCCTGGGAGCAGTGGCTGGGCAGGCTTACTGGCACTGTTAGAAACTCATCCCAGCAAACTGCTCCCTGGTTGGGCTGGAAATCTGGAGGTTTTGGAGCCAGAAAGTCCTCCAAGAGGTAATGCTGGGGTTTGTGCTGGGTCCACTAAAACCCTGGGAGCAGCAGGTCTGAGATTCAGCTCAGCATCAAGTTCCTGCCAGGGCCATGGATACCACTGCTGAGCAGCTTCAGGCTTCCCTCTGTCCTGCACGCTGCCAGAGGTAAGGAGTGTAGATATTCCTTGCTCTTACAGCACTTTTCAGTAATGAAATCTCCAAGAGTGAGACTCTCTGGGACATCCCGAAGTGTCTCCAAAAGCCTTTTGGAAAGCCCTGCTCAGCAAGCAGGGAAGATGGACAGTGATGGTTCAGCACAGGCTCCATGTCCAAAGTGATGCTCTATCACTGGAGGAGGAGCTTGGTTGTCTCGAGGATATCAGGGCATCACCAGGATGAGTCTGAAACCATCAGCATGGAGAAACCTGAAGGATGCCAGGAAATGTGTGGTATTTGAGCTTGAGGTCCTCTATCTGTTGTAGATGAGAATAAAGTCATCACTACCCCTTGCGCGGCCTCCTGCAATGGGTGGGCAGGTCCTTCCCAGTGTCCTCCTGACGGTTTCAGAGAAGGGACATGGGCAAGCCACTGGCAAAGCTTTGGTAGTGACACAGAGGTAGCAGCCACCAAGGGAAAGGATGAGGTGTTGTGCTCCCAGGGCTAAATGACTGGAAAAGCCCCTTCCCTTGGCTTTGGTAGTGTGTGAGTGTGGGCAGAGGGTGCTGATTGGCACAGGGAGGACCTGCAACAAACCCCCTGCATGTGGTAGAAATCCCAGCTTAGCTGATAATATTTCCCTTCGGCTCCAGATTTCCTAAAGTCCCTAAATAAGAAAAAAGGTTCCAGGGAGCACACAGAGAAAACAGTTAAAATAATTGATAATAAGTGAGAACAAATAAATAAAGAGTGATTGAAGAAATACACCCCAGTTTCACAAGTTCCAACCTCCAGTGCTGCCTGTGCCAACAGTGCTGGCATGGCAGCCAGGGCTGTGGCATGGAGCTCCAGATGTTTCTGAGCCCTTTTGGAACAGTCACCCGGAAGTTTCCTCCTCTCCTGGCTGGATCAGACTCCCTGACCCCCAGCTGATGCAGGCGGGGAAGCAACAGGGATTTCTTTGCACCAGACATGTGCAGGGACTGCACTGAATTTCTCAAAAAGACCTTAGGAGTGGGGTCCACTGAAGGAGGTGGATATTTTGGGGCTTGAGCAGCAGCAGGGGTGTAAGTCAGCGCGGGTGCCAGGAAGCTGCTCCCGGTCACACCAGCCCTGCTCAGCCTTCGTGGGATGGAGCTGTGCTGGGTTCTTCTGCTGCCTCCTGCCCCGCTGCCCCAGGGAACATTTTGCTCCTGCCTCGCAGCCCGCAGGAAGAAACTGGTTCCTGACTCTTTTAGCAACTGCAAGTATCGGGTTCAGTTTTCTTTGATTCCTGATGTTTGGTTTGCTCTCCTACTTCATAAATATTCAACCGCCAGATGCTTGAAAAAGCGCCCGCGAATCCCCCCGCGCGTCGGTGGGAGCGGTGCCCGCGGTCCCTGGCCCCATCCTGCCGGGTTCGGGATCCATTCCCCGTGGCCAACGCACAGGACGGAGCAGGGGCCAAAGCCGACAGCTCGTAAACAAGCGCGGTGCCGAAACGCGCTCCCCCAGCGTGAGGGTACCGGGGATACCAAACTGCTTGAGCGGGGGTAGGCTGAGAACTTGATGCCCTAATCCACTGGGATGGCTCTGGATGAACATTCGCGGAGAGCGATGGGGATGCGGCTCCTCCTTGGGAATCCAGGTTTTGCGTGCACTTGCTTCCTCGAGTGTACTGAATGCTCCTTCCCAGTCTGAGGGCAAAATCTGGGGGGTTCCTTGGAGCGTGGGAGTGATGGTGTTAGAGGGAGAATTTTTGCAGGGGAGCCTGATGTTTCCCTGCTCCCTTTTCCCCAAGGATATAGGCAGAGTTCCTCATCCCACCTGCCCATTCGACCTGTTACCGACTGGGAATGCACACACCTGCACCACCAGCACCAAACCTGCAAAGCTCCAGGGTGCTGGGCACCTCCACTAATGGCTTAGCCAGGGTTGGACGGACCACAGTGAGAGAAAACTGGGGGGGGCGGTGGGGAGGGGGAAGCAAAACTCCAAATCCCTGCAATACAAAGAGCTCCCTTTTAAGCAGAGCAGTGCCCCAGTGAGCACCAAGGGTGGGTGGCAGGTGAAGGCTAAGGGGCAGTGGGAGGGTGCAGGTCTGGGGAGTGGGGAGCACAGCAGCCCTGCAGCCCGTCCAAACTCCCCCGGTGCCTGTGCAACCCTGCAAACCCCAGCTTCTGCTTAGCATTCCCTTTTCCTGCCAAAATCACTCCGGAGCATGTCAGCATGCTGTTATGTAAGGAATCTCGTTTTGGAGATGCTTTTTCTCTCTCTCTTTTTGTCTTCGACACAAACCAGACTCAGCTCTGCTTTATTGGGTGTGAGGGCAGGGCTGCCTGCATCCAGCCTTCCTCTGCTCCTTCCCCAGGACGATGCTGGAGTGGAGCTGGAGGACTTGCACTGTTCCTTTGGGATACTTTTTGCTGTGCTTGCAGGGACCATGTGCACAGACATGCTCATGTGCAGGACTCCTTTGCTATGCTGGAAAAGGCCTACATGGAGACTATGGGAGAAAGAGCCAGGCTGCTCCATGAGGAGGTGGCTTTGGGGCTGGCTGGGTGCTCTCTGCTAAGCTCTGAGGTGAGGCAAGTCTTGGAGGAGGAGGGAATCATTATTTTGAGGACTGACACCCCATTCTCAGAATAACACTGCTTCCCACAAAGCCCCAGGAGATACTTGTCCCCTCCTCTTCTAACCCTCATCATCCCAAAGCCCCTCAGCCAGGCTGCAGTACCAGTACATTCCTTCCCCTCTTATTCCAGGTGACTGCACAGACCCCCAGAGCTCCTTACCTGCCTGACCCCAGGCTCAGCTCCCATGCTCTGAGGATGGAGAGTGATGGACAAGTCCTGGCCTGGATTGTCCATGCCGCTCTCAGCACCCCCCAGCAAAACAGGGATTTCTCTTCTCCGAATAACTCCCTGCATTTCTGGATGCCTGGGGAGGCATGGAGCACCTCCCCTTGGCCCCACATGCAGAGTGGTGATGATCAGCAAGGTAATTAATTGGTTTGGGTTGTGTTTACAGGCATACCGGTAATTACACTGTTGTTTTCCTGATTTTAGCTCTGCTCCCTGCCCAGGGCTGGCTGCCACCACTGTCATTTGCTGAGCCCAGAGCTCCCAGCTTAGCCCTGCACCATTGTGCCAAGATGGAAAATCCCCAGGTGGTGCCAATGGCTCAAACCCAGTTAAGGGATGCTCAGACCCTGCAATGCCAGAGATTCTGCCAGGTACTTTTTGAATGCTGGGCAGAAGTTCCCCAGCAGTGCCACTACCTCCACAAAGACCTCCTCTGCAGGCAATCTCCACGCACCTTGCCCTATCCCACCACTATCTCTAGATCAGCAGGCTCTAGCCCCGCCCAAATGACTGAGTTGAGTGAGACTTGATGGAATGGAAAGAATCTGGGATGTCTACTGAGTCAGGGAATGGGAAGTCAGAGCATATCCCCGACTGCTTCACCCCCACAGCCTTCAATGGGCCAGGCAAGGCAGGGATTTGCCACATCTGATCCATGCAGACATCAGGAAATGTATTTCTTTCAGGGGGGTTTCCTGAGCTGCAGTTATTCCTTCATTCCTCGCCTCCTGCTTCTTCCACTGCCACATCTATCCACATGCTGTGAGCCCCACAGCCAGGCACAGCCTGCTTTGCACACCTGATGTCATCCTCCCTTTCCAAGATGCTTGGCCTAGGAAGCAAGAATAATCTGCTTAGGTCATGAAGGATGAAGACCCCTCAGTTCACCTCAGTCCTATGGAGGGGGTTTTGGAGCCAGGAGCTTCAGCCAGACATGCAGAATTCACCTAAATTGGCTGTGAGAGCCAGTGAGCTGTGATGCCTCTGCAACACAGGCACAGCACCAAGGGACTCAGGTCCCAGCTGTTTGTTCCTGCACAGGGAAAGCTGCCCTGCTGCCTGATCATTAGGGAGCTGGAGCTTCCCAGGAGAGCTCAGCCCCATGGCTGAGCCAAGGGTGCTGAAATCAAGTGGGGGCTTTGAAAGACTGTGAGTGGTGATGCTCCCAGAAGGTGCCCCAAATCCCACCCGAGTCCTCCTCCAATCACACTTCTGAGCTGGGCTGCGCCAGCTGGGGCAGGGAGCTCTGTCCCCCTCACTGCCTGGGAACAGAGAGGTGATGGATGGCTAGTCCACAAAGACCTGGAACAGGATTCAAGAAGTGTTCGGACAACACTCTCAGGTGCATGGTGTGATTTTTGGTGTGGTTGTTGCAGAGATAGGAGTTGGACTCAATGATCCTTGTGGCTTCCTTCCAACTCAGGATATTCTATGTTTCTATTCTATGATTGGGAGTAGCTTTTGCCTGTTCCTCTAGGCCTAAAGCTCATTCTTACAGCATATTGCAGCCTTCATCATGGAAGACAGATGTGTTGGGGAGCCTTTTGTATGCATCCTGCCAGCCTGAACCTGCTCTCTGCTAGGTCTGGTCCTGAGAGCCCCCTGGAATAACAGGGAGCTGGGGTAGTCTGTCCTCTCTGTGCTGCATCTCTGCTCCTTCCTGTGCTTCTGCACCAGCCCAGCCATCCCTGACCTCACCTCTCCCCACCTGCAGCACTGGCCAAAGGTGTCCTGAGCAGGCTTTGCATCCTAGGGAGGGAACTGCCCCCTCTCCAGGGATCCCTGGCCCATATGGAGCACAGCTTTGCAAATGCACAAGAATCTGTTCAAGAGTTCACTGAAGTTTAAAGTGAGAGCTTGCCTCAGACGCACCCTCTGTGATGCTTTTCCATCCTAACTCACATCAAATAATTGCTGGACATTTATTGTTTCTGGGCATGCTCCAGTTCCTCCAGGAGACAGCAAGCAGAGGGCCCCTCACCTCCTTTTTCTCCTGCCATCCCCAGGCTCAACCCCATCCCTCCTAGTTTCCATCCCTCAAAGCCTCCAAATTCAACACCCCTAAAAACCCCCACCAGGAGCTGGACTGGATCATGTTCCAGAAGGGTGAGGGCTCTTCATGCACCTGGGGCAGCCAGTCCAGGCTGTGCACCTCAGCCTGGAAGGTGGTAACAAGAGGGTGAGCAGTATGTAAGGGCTGTCTGGGAGCAGAGCACTGCAGCCCGTGGAGACAGAGGAGGTGGGGAGATGCAGGAGGATGCCAGGATCCCTGCTGACCAGGGGCTGGTGCTCCCTGCTGCAATTTGAAAGCTGCTGCAGCCTCAGGATAAGGTTTCCAGTACAAACACTTTGAGGTTTTCACTCCAAGTTTATGTTCCAAGACTAATTTCTCAATATTCGTTTAGGGAGTCTGCCTTTCTGTGGGTGTAAATTGATGGACCTCCACTGCCTCGGAAAGGCTTGTGCTGATTGATATCAGCTGAGATGCTGACCCCAAATTTGCAGTTTGCACAAATATTCCTGCCAATGGAACTGTTATTTAAAGTATTCACAGAAAGTGAACCCAGGAGGCATGTGAACATGGTCCAAACAAATCTAATTAAAGCTTTCATCCAGAAAATTCTTCCTTACTATAGAACAAGAATCCATACTTTAACACTTGTCCTCACTTCACTGGGGCTAAAAAACTCAGTTTGGAAGCCAAGGGTAAGTGATATTTGTGCTGGGCTGAACACTCACAAACCCTTTTGGCTCCAGGACACCTTGGGGCTCCTTTGGTCTCCTCCTGCATCCTCCATTCTTGCAGTACCTTTTTGGATGGCTCTTAGGTTTGTGGAGAAACTCACTGCATAATTCAGACCAGCACAGCTGGGCTGCAGTAGACCAGAGCCATACTGCTGGCTGTGCTGGGGCAATAGCTAAGGAAAACATCCTGGCAGGGGCTACTGGGAGCCAGGGAGGACAGAGGTATCAGGATCAGAAGAACCACCAGCTTGCAGAAACACAGTGGAGCTGATCCAGCTGCTGCATCCCAGTGGCCGGGATGCTGACTGAGCAACGTAATTTCAAGCCCTTTCTTTGGGCAGATCCCGCGTGATTTTAGTCACTTATCATTCGATCTGCACAAACTATCCCAGTAACTGTGCTCAGGAGGAGCTAATCCAGCCTTTGCAGCAGCATTTTGGGAGCTCCATGTTACCCACGTACTCCCCAGAAACTCACTGCAGAAATACAGACACATCATGTCCAGTGCAGATGTAGCATCTGTGACAAGCATCACTGGTTTTCTGCCTCAGTATCTAAACTATTTAATGGTGCTAGTACATGAACCCTCCTGCCTTTCAGCACCTTCACATACACCTTCACCTGCCACCCCAGCCCACACTGCCAAGAGACAAAAATCCACCAGCAGCCTTGCTGACAGATGAAATATTTCTCCCTGGCTTGGGAAACAGACAGGTAGACACTCCCTTCCTGTCTTTAAATTCTACCACAGCAGGGCTAAAACAAGCTGTGAGCTCAGCAAGGGACAGGACATAGCAGGGATTGCATTTGCATCAAGCTCAGCAGGACTAGGGCACACAGCAAGGGTAGGGAGAACCTGCTGAGGCTGCTGGGTATCCCATGGGATAGAAGCAGACCCAAGTCCTGGGCTGGGCTTTTTTTTTAGTGGCATCACTCCCAAGGCTACTTCACATCACAGCAATGGGGCAGTTTGTGGGGGTTGCTGTACTCATGCCTCTGACAATCCCAAGCAGGAGTCAAGTATCTGCTCTGCAGGAGACACGTCTGGCTGTCTGAAGTTCAAAGACCGAGAGCTTATAATCCATTCCTGGTCTAGCCTTTTCTCTACTCCTGTCTTTCTCTCCCTTGTTTCAGGTGACATTAAGTCACCCCATCACTCACCTTTTTCTTCCTCACTGCCTCTCCAAGAAGCTAAACAAACAAATCCACCCCCCCCAACCACCTTCATTTCATCTGCCCTCCCAAAGCCATGTGTGTTTCTGCAGGATTCCACCAAGACAGCCCTGGAGGTGTTTTCCAAGACAGGCGAAACTTCAGACAGCAACAAAAATGTGTAGAATTTGGCCTATTCTCTTCCCTTACCTTTTGGTGACCTTCAGGGAGCTTTAGGCAGCATCTTCCCTCGCTCCCTGTCATGTTCCAGGACAGCTCCGACCAGCCTAGCCCGGCTGGGGAACAAGCAACAGAAATGAAAAAAGAGAAAGAATGAGACAGGTGGGGAGAAGATGAGTTGACTACTAATGTAAGAATTATTTCCATGCACATTCCTTTTGCAACCAAATGGCTGGAGGAAGATCTTTCAATACCAGATGTGCTCCTCATCCCTGCTGAGTGAGTCTGGCTGCTTGAGGGGTCTCCAAAGTTTTAGATTTGCATTCATCACATTCTCCTAGGTGTTTCTGGCCACTGTACAGCTGGAGAAATCCAAGATAAGGTCTGAAACAGAAGGCTTGACCTCAGTGGTACCTTGTTATCCCACCCCTTTCCTTCATCACATTGCCAAGGAATTGCCCGAAGGCACAGACATCCTACTCCCCTGCAGGGAGCCAGGCCTGGATATCACAGGACACAAATAACTTGCCTCCTGTCACTAAGCTGGAGAGCAGTGCTGCAGAGGGGCTGCTCCTTCTGCAGCACCAGGGCTGATACACAAACCCACTGTTACAGCTCTCCAGGAAAACACCATACTTGGAGCAGAGGATAAAAGAAGATGTTGAAGGATATCTTGTGTGTGGCATTGCAGAGGAAGGCTGGGGCAACAGAAACTGCCCAGATAGGGAGGATGCCCTTCCTTGAACTTCCAAGTCAGGGAAGCAGCTAGTTCTGCCTGGACACCAGGGGTTTCATGAAGTGTCCAAGAGGAGCAGCAAGCATCCCGCAGGATGGTCCACTGAGTCGTGGCTGGTCTGGATGGGGATGAGGTCTCCAAAGGGTACAGCCCAGGGCAGGGCCATCTGAGAGACAGACACTTCCAGAGCAGATTTCATTGTATTCCTACCCTGGCAATGACTTTAATCTTGAGCTGGAGGGTCCTTATGGCAGGAGCCAATTCATTCCCTGTGCCTGAGGGACAGGGTACACACAAAAGGGTCACTCAGAGTCACTCTGGGGGTTGAGGGGGACACCTGCATTGCCTACATGTGCCACAGCTTCCCAGCACTGCCAAACATCCTGCTGGGCTCCCCAGAGGACCAGGAAGGACAGCAGGACACACACACTGCCATCTCCTCCATGAAAGCATTTTACAAGCATGGCAGCTGAAATGAAAGAGTGGGAGAACTGTAAACAAGCTCATTTGAGTGTCTCCCTGGGGCCTTGTCAAGTCAACTTCAGCTCCAGTCAACACCTCTCACATCAGCCAGAGGCCAGCCCAGCCAGGCTGCCCGCAGGGACCATCTGCTAATGGATTTCAGGTGCTCCAGCAAGGCATGGAGGAAGTGCATGAGGAAGGCTCTCCCTCCTTCCCACCCTTGTCCCTCATGACATCCCTTCAGCTGGCTCCTGACTGCTCTCAGACATACAGTTCACTGCATGATGCCAATTTCTAGCCTACCCAGCATGAAACTCTAAGGAATGGTTCTTACCACAGTGGAAAAGTATTCTTTCACCTCAAAATTAAATTTAGATCAGGGCCAAGCACAAGAAGAGCATGAAGAACGTTGTCAGAAATCAACTGAGCTTTTTAATAGGCTGCCAGAGATCATTTCCTGCCCATATCTTGTATCTTCTTCACTCTCCTTCCCCTCCCCTTTCCCTGCTTTAGCAGAGGCCTTCCTCCAAGTCAGCATCCCACCTCTTTCTGACCCAAACACTCCTGTGCCGCATTTCTCAGAAGGCAGAATGAGGAATTCAATGGAAAAGGTAAAAGGTCAGGATGGATTCATGCCAGAACACACCTACAGCTGGGAATGGACTTACAGAAAATGTCCATCCTTCCCAGTGACAACCCTGAGATGTCCTAGACATGATGCAGCTGGCCAAGGAGGAGTCATCCTCACTGCAGCTTGGGAGCCCAAGGATGATGGGAGAGGCAATGAAAACCCCAAATGGCAATGGGGAAAAGCAAGGAGCTGGCTTGCAAGTTCAAAGGAACAAGAAATTTGGAAGGCAATTAGGTAGGCAAGCATCCGATCTGTGACAAACTGGGCCACCAGCACACCAGACAGGCAACAAAACAAAGAGCCAGTGATGAACCCGGCAAGCCACTGTACAGCCAGCAGCAGATGTGTTCAATTAGCCCAAGAGCCAACATCCAACCAAACACCAACCTAGCCAGCAAAAAACAGACAATAGACTACTTGTTCCATCAAACAGCTGAGTTAATAGCAAAAACGTGCAGGGAGTGAGTGAGCAGCCAAAAACCCACGCCAGCCACTCAATAAGTCAATTAACCAAAGACCCACATAATCAACCACTTAAGCAGAGCCGAGCAAATAACTCACAATGAGTTATTTATCCATTGAATTTCACCTCAAGTTTTGCTTGGGCCATCTCTCTGAGCACACGTCAAGTCCCTTCAACTGATTTTCAATTAATCTCATTTTGGCTTGTTTGCTGTGTGCATAGCTGGCCAAAAAGTTAACATGTGAACTGCACTCATTAGCTGTGATTGCCCAGGAAGATTATATGTTGCTCTCTGGTCTCAGATTAGATAAGCACAGTTTTGCCAGGGAATCTCAGTCCCCAAAACGCTCCAATAAGACAATCCTTAATCCACCAGGACACAGCAATCACATATATTCAAAGAAAAAACAGCAAATGTAATTGAGCACTTATCCAGCCATCCAAGAGATTCAGATAAATAGTCCTGTAGGAAGAGGGCTAGTGATGCTGCTCAGACAGGACTGGGGATTTGGAGGGCTTGGGTTTAGTGCGCTAAGTTTGGGTCCCACTTCGGTGGATCTTTTCCATCACTTCAGGACAGTGACTGAGCTCCATTAACAGGCAAGGATGGCCCAGCTCTGCAACTACAGCCCCTTATTTGGGAGTTGTCAGACTCTGTTTGGGGTATCACAGGACCTTGTGCAGGACCTCCCAGCAGACTTCATCTCCTGATTTATCATAGAATTGTTTAAGCTGGAAAAGGCCTCTAAGATCACTGATCCCAACCATTAGCCACCACTAAACCATGTCCCCAGGTGCTACATCCAGACATTTTTTTGAACACTTGCAGGAGTGGTGATTCCACCACTTCCTTGGGCAGCCTATTCCAATGCCTGATTGCTCTCTGAGTGAGGAAATTTTTCCTAATATCAGTTTGAGAAGTGCCTCAATGGTGGGATGCTCCAGGACACAACCAAACCAGCTCTTCCTGGCAAGGGCTGGGACACACAGGGCTCTGATTTCATCTGGATGCTTCAGGAATCACCAGAGCATTAAAACAACAGCAATTCCCCTCTAAAAAACACAGTCATCCAACTGAGAGCTTCTCAGAGGAGATGCTGTGTTCCTCATCCCACGAGCCTTCAAGGAAAGGGCTACATGGTGGCATGGAGATCAGGGCTGCTGTTGTCCTCCTTGTGGTGCAGAAATGCTTCCTTCTTCTGCCCCACACCAGAGTCCTTCACTTGCTGCTTGAGTCTTCTCATGCAGATGGTCAAGCACAACCCCAGCAGCGCCACAGCAGGATTTGAGCAGTGCCATGGGTCACACTGCACTTTTTGGAACCTGTGGGTACTGAGCCAAGGCCATTTCCACATTCTAGATTGGACAAGGGGGACAGTCCATTCACCCCAAAATGGCCATGGAAAGAAGCAAGGCAAGCTGACTGGGCTAGCTCTGAGCGTGGCCCCACACAGCTGAGGGAGGTTTATATCCCTCTCCTCTGGGGCTGCTGTGAGTGCTGAGCATTCAGTGCTGAGAGTTCAGTGCTGGCCAGGGAGGAGGCATGTGCTGCAGCACTGCCAAACCACATAGTCAACTGCTCCGCTGCTGCCTGTGGATCTTAATCCCACAGGCAATATATAACCAGCGGGAACTACACCATCCCTGAAGTGTGAAGTGGAGTATCAGAGGAACACTGTTATCTCCTGCCTCTCCAAGAGGCAGTCGAAGGGACTGTCAGAGATTAGGGCTAATAGTACTTAGCTCACTTCAGCAGCCAGCTGAATCAAATGATCCTTACATGCCCTTATGTCCTAATGAATTGCATTTGATTCCTTGCCCAGCTCCGAGCATGGAGCAGCAGCACAACTCTTTCATACTCGAAGGGCTGTGCAAGAAACACCCCTCTCATTACCCTTGCAAATCCATCCTGTGTTTTTAATCCTGACTGTATCTCCTACAGCTCCCACTGCAGATTCAGCTTTGAGCTTGTCTTTCAAAGGGAATTGACCTCTCAAAAGCCAAGCTCAGCTGCAAGCATCAAGCTTCAGCTTAGAGACAAAACAAAACCCACTGATTTCACATTATTTCTATGCAAAGCTATAAATCAGCTCAGGCTTGGTTTGACTCTGGGCCAAGGCTTGACTGAAAGGTTCACGAACCTTAAGGAATCTTTTGACAAGTTCAGTCTGAGATTCAAATTTTTAATGAAACCCCAATAGTGAAGCTCTGCTAGTTCCATGTAATTTCAGGTTTTGCTGTGAGCATTTCACACAGCTCTGGGGACACAGTTACACCAGCATAAACCAGTTACTCCTTAAAAATCAATAGAGCTGGCCTGGATTTCTGGCGGTGTAAGAGCAATCAACATAGCCCAGAAAAAGTTATTTTTATTCCTTGCCTTCTGTTTTGCTAGAATCCACCCAATGAAAGTTCCCAGCCTGAGTCCAGACTGTAAAAATGCAAGTGCCAGTAGAGCATAAATCCCAGCATGTGTCTGGAGAAATTTGTGGAAGTCAACAGGGTCACTCCAGCTGCGAGGCTGCTCATCTCGTGCGTGAGTTGATCAAGCTCAGCAAGAACCCAAGGACTCCCTTCCAAATCTGCTGATGGCCCAAGGGGCTTCTGTGAGAAGAGACATTTTCTGGATTGTTGCCTGAAGTGACTGTCTTTGTGATTATTTCTGAAGGGCAGAAAAATTACTGTGCCCCATCAGACTGATGCCAGGACAGAGGCCCCTGCAGCCCCAAAAGGACTGGTTCCTGCTCTCCCAGTGCAGTGCTGGGCTTCAGTGGGCCAGTCAGGCTTATTCCCACTGATTTTTCACAGATCCTCAGCTCTAATAAGGCAAACAAAGTTTGTTCTCTGGAAGGAAAATGCTGTTGGGCTCAGGGGATGCTGTTCTCCACCCTCACTCTAATTTTATAGCAAATCTGCTGTGGTGTGTTAGCATTAAACTGCTCCAAATGTGGGAACTCATGGGATGTGCTCTGCCAAAGCCCATTTAGCTCCTTTCTATCCCAGCATAGGAACCCATCTCTGCAGGTTCAGCTGGATGGCTGCTGGGGTAAGGTGCTTCTGTTCCCATGCTCCCCAGCCTCCTGCTTGCAGGACAGAGAAATTCTGGAGACTAAACCTTGTGCAGAAGCAGAGCAGAGCATGGCAGCCAGGCAGTGAGCTCCACTGCCCTGCAGAGCTGCTCTGATCCGTGCTGCAGCAGGGCTTGGCCTGGCACCAGCTCCTGTTCCTTCCTATGCCAAGCACTTCCTGCAGTAAGACAGCAAACAGTAGGATTTCCTTGTATTTGCTTATATTAAAAAGGTTCTTATTGCAAAGGTTTAAGACCTGGCAGGAAGCTGGAGCTTTATTCACCTGAGGGTTCTCAGCAGCCCCAGAGATGTAATGTGAGGAATCACTCCTGCCTGTGTGCTCCCCATCTGCACCCCAGCCCTCCCCAAAGGCTGGCAGGCAGCTCCCCTTTCACTGCTCATTTTAGTACCCAGAGAGCATTAATCCCAGCCTGCCAAATCCCACTGCCCTTGTTTTACCACACCCACTCCCCAGGGCTGAGATACTCTGATGCATGCTCCCTTCCATGCGTTGGGAAAGGAGGTCCTGCAAGGCAGCTGTATTACTGAAATGCTGGCTTAGCCCTCTGCATTCCCTGCTAGGCCCTTCAAAGGCATTAAGAGGGAATTCCTCACTCCCTGGCAGCATCTTGTTGAGCCCTCAGTGCAGACTCACTGAGATTTAAGTGTTTATTCACATTAAAAAACCCCCATCATTGATTTTCTGCCACTTCATCTGAATAAGTAACAGTGCCCAACTCACAGGGTTTCACGTGTGATCAGTGGGGCTTTGGGGGCCAGTTGTGCATGCCTGGCTTCTTCTGCATGCTCTGGGCAGGCTTGAAGCAAGGTTTTGGAAGAGCTCCCTGCAGTGACTTTCTGTTCTGGGTGTGGGGCTCATTCCCACAAACACTAGGTTGTCCCATGGCTATATTTCCTAAAATACGACCTTTATGTCCTGGAGTGAAGGACTCAACACTGCCAAGGGTCTGGTGCTCCCAGCCATAATAGCCAGGTGCTGAGGGCACCACCTGCTCAGCAAGTCCAGGATATGCCTTAACACATGGGCATAGCTTATTCCTCATGTCAGTGGTATCACTCCAACACACAATCCCAACCAATGTAGTAGTTCTCTAATGTCCATTTTGGACCTTCCCTTTGGAAAGCAGTAGAAGATCCGCTGCCCTAACATATAGGATTCTAAGTCCTGGCTGCCAGCTTCAGCTTTAAAGGAGCTTGGGCCTACATATTCAATTAGACAGGAACCATAATGCTGAGGTAGCACCTTATTTGTCATTAATATTGCTACTCATCTGTACTTACACTTAGATTTCAGCAAAAACCACAGCTGGAGAGAAAATATTGGCTCTTGTCCAACTGGGAGTGAAGTCCAGAAGTGTGCAAGGGTGTGCACTGAAATGGACATGAAGGTGCTTCAGGGCACCTGGCAGGTGTGGGTGCAATATTGAGGTACCAAGGGGAGGCGAGCCCAGATGTTTAGGAGATTCCAGGTGTTTGAAGATCCCTCCTTCTGTCAATAGAACTGAAGAAAATCAGAGTTTCCAGCATTCACCCACCTTCTTCTCAGGGCTGTGACCTGGGGTTGGGAAGGTGGTTTCAGAGCTCTCCTGCTGGCAGGGAGTGAGGGCAGCCTCTCTTCCCAGAATCAACACCAAGCACCCACCACAACAGGGTTCCCCCAGCAGTGATTCTGGCAGAAACATGGACCAGTGATCCTCAAATTCAAGGGAGGGACAGTGGGTTGAATGCCTTGCAGCAGACAGCAGGGTTTAGCCCCTGAGCACTACACATGAGAGGAGAGAGCCCGCTGGGGAATACAGAGTTATTCAAATTGTGTGCAAGCTACAATTTATCTTATTGGAGTGGTTTTGGAGCTGATGTAATCACTCAGTGTGCTCATACATTTGGAAT
Source organism: Myrmophylax atrothorax (assembly GCA_026770055.1). Classification (NCBI taxonomy): domain Eukaryota; kingdom Metazoa; phylum Chordata; class Aves; order Passeriformes; family Thamnophilidae; genus Myrmophylax; species Myrmophylax atrothorax. Next base: position 5,248,272 of record JAOXXN010000252.1, on the reverse strand, counting down.
CGGGATGAGATGTTGTTTATCATGAGCTGACAAATCAAGGAAGGATGCAAGAAAATGATCTGGGACTTCCCATGCAGGACTTGCTGGAGCTGCGAATCAGGACAGACATGGCTGGAAGCTGAAAGGATTAATGGCCCCTCTGCTGCAGTATGAGGTGTGAATGAATGAAATTCTGTTCCCCTTACAAAGGAATGCCATTAATTCAACAGGAGATTGTCCAGATTTTTCTCCAGTGCGATGAAAGCAGAATTTGGCCCTTGATCTTTCACAAAAAACGCCTGTCTAGCAAGATTTGAGGTGCTTCTTTCCATTTCTCTTTTGATTTGATTGCATTTTCTTCTGTTGAAACCTTTTTTCCCAGTAAATGTAGGAAGAAAGGAACAGAGAGAGATAGGCAGGCAGCAGAGGAGAGGCACTGGTGGTCAGGAGGAAAGGAAAAACTGAGCAGAGGGGAGCTGTGCCTGGGACACAGGGAGCTGCTTCTTTGGGCAGAGGGAAGAGATGCTGGGGTGGGAGGGGTGAAAAGCTGGGTGGGTGGGAGGCCTCCGGCACCTTTGTCGCCACTTTGGCTGGAATTCATAAGTAAATATGAAGTTTACTGAAGCTGCTCCTGCTCACCAGAGGCCCCTCTTTGGCACTCGGTGGAATTTGGGATGGGAGGAGGCTGCGGGTGGTCCATGTTTACTCACATTCCTCTTCATGCGGTGGTTTCGGGATGCTGGTGCAAAGCTGGGAACGGTGGTGGGGTGGTATGTGTGGCCAGGAGGGGTAACAGGCTCCTTTGGCTTCTGGTGGCTTCATGCCCCCGTACCTGGTCTGGGAGGGAAAGGTGATGCCTCTCAAGTGATGGGGAATAGTGCACAAGGACAGGGCTTTGTAGCGCAGAGGATTGGGTGGGTGAGCTGAGAGGGCTGGGGCTGGCACTGGAAGCTGAACAGGGACAGGAGTCCCAGCAGATGAGGCTGTATCATCTCCCAGCAAGGCACCAGATCCCTGGGAGCCCTAGTTGAAGTCACTAATGCAACAGTTTTTCAGCGCGTCATGTACTTGGATCCAGGCAGATGAGTATCCAGGAGGGACAACATGGCCCATGGCCACCTGCCAGCCAAGACCCTCTGCTCTGGGCTGTCATTTCAGCAAGCTTCCAGCCATGGGGTTCTCTGGGACCCCACCGGAACGCACTTCAAAATCTATTTCTGTGCAGACTCTATCCTGTGGCTTTGCTATCCATCACAACAGGGGGCTTCACCTAATTCCCTACATGAAGCCAGTTTTTCTTATGGAGCAGCTGAGATGAAGCTGCTTTGCTGTGTGTCACCCAGAACAGTGGCAGGATGAACTCTCCAAACTCCAAGCTCCTCTGCCTGCCATGGAGCATCACGTTTGCCACCCACGTCCTACTTGGAGCTTCTCCGTGCTGGCAGAATGCAGTGGTACAATAAGCTACAAGCAGAAGTAGCAGATGTTTGCTAAAAAAAATAAAAGAAAAAAAGAAAAAAAGAAGAGGCAGTAATCCAAAATTTTGCTGATATAAACACAATACCAGCACTGAATACAACTGAAGGAAGACAAAAACATCCCAACGACATAAAACATCAGGCTCCTTGGAGGACCTCCAGGCTACACGCTCTGAACTCTGTCAGCCTTGGAGAAATGAGTGCTTAACCCCTTTTCGATCTCTTTGGCAGTCTGGCCCTCGAAGATTTATAGTGGACTCTGCTTGAATGAGGCATCTTCCTTGACACGTCCTGCTCTTTTAATTTTGGGCTAGAAAACCAACAGCCGCACTGCAGACACTCGTCTGACCGTCCCATTCCCCTCCCCGTGGGACTCACGGCCGCTTCCTCGCCCTCAGTCCCCACAGCCCTCGCAGCCCCGCCGACACGTCGGGGCCGTGTTTGCAAAACACCCAGGCACCCACTGCTCAGGTACCCACTGCTCAGGTACCCACTGCTCCCCACGAGCCATCCCTGGGATGCTCCTCTGGGAGGTGGATGTGCCGCTGCCGCGTCCCCTGCCTGCACCAGTGCTGGGCGAGCGAGAGCACCGAGCGCTGCTGCAAATTCCTCTCTGCTGGCGCTGCTCATTCCCAAGCCCTAATTACGGCGTTGCTGCAGGGACCAGCCTGGCGCGGCTGGATCCCAGGGTCAGGCCAGGTTCTGAGGGCCAGCCGTGCTCGAAAGACAGCGCTGATGTATTTTGACAGGACTTAAGGACACCTGCTACTTTTGGAGATTTTTCTCTTTTGCTAGCGAGCTTTCGAAGGAGTGTGTGTGTGTGTTGACAGGGGCAGATATCACTGGAGGGTGTTGAGGAGGGAGCAGGAGGGAAATCTCTGGAGAACGTGTCAGGAAGGATTTTTCTCGGCTGCTCACCCTACAGTGAGCGATGGGCACCAAGGAACCAGCATCCCTTGGACCCAGATCAGGTGGGCCAGCTTTGATTGTGGGGCCTGGTCTTTGTAATGTCCCTTTAAAGCCAATTAGTAGCATTAATGTATGGAGACCACACACATGCCCAACCCTTGTATTTATGCTGGATGTCTTCCATCGTGGAAAATTTCTTGGCTTTCTGTGCATCCCCAGGACATTTCCAGGACTCCTCCTTTCCCTGCCCAGCCCCATGGCCACAGGGGAGTTGAGAGGATGGAGGGCCAAAGCATGGAGAGGGAAACTGAGCTACCAACCTTTCCCATCCATTAGAAATTCTCAGGCTGAGCAAATCACATGCTCCAGGCTTGGGAGGGGGCTGTGTTAACTCATGAAATAAAGAGTATGTTCTGCTCTGTGGGTGCATTGCAGACAAGTACAAACTTCTTTCATGCCAGGCCACAAGGACTGCAGCTGAGATGCTACACCCCAATAGATCTAGTGGTCTTGAGGTATTTGCTCCAAACAGACACTGGAAAGCAAAACCTGCTCTGTATATTGACTTCCCCAGCTCCATTGGAATCACAGACTGGTTTGGGTTGGAAGGGACATTTAAAGACCATCTAGTCCAACCCATCTGTCATGGGCAGTGACATCTTCAACTAGATCAGGTTGCTTAGAACCACATCCAACCTGACCTTGCATGTTCTCAAGGATGGGGCATCCACCACCTCTCTGGGCAATCTGTGCCAGTGCCTCGCCACCTTCACCGTAAAAAATTTCTTCCTTGAAAATTACCTCTCCTCACCTTCTGTCCCAGTTTGGCTCATCTCCCCACCCAAGTGAGGAGAGCAGCAGGCAGAGAGCGCAGATTTGAGCTTCACCTGCCTGTGCAGAAGTTGGGCATGGGAGATCATCTGCCTGCTTAGGCACAGGCATGTCCTTGATGGGAGTGACTGGAAGCCCAGTGAGGGCCAAAAGGTGGTTTTCTGCCTAGGAGGCTCCATTCCATCCCACACAGTGTTACAGTGCAGCTCCCTCCATAAAGTGTCTGGTGGACTGATGTGAAGCCATGTTGGCCAGATCTCCCTGTGAGTTTCCAGACACACCATAAATGTATATACACATATATTTATATCTGTAGCTGCTGTTTTGCAGCCAGTGGGAAATGAAGGCTGTTCTCAGCCTTGTTCCCTTTCTGCACATTACCCACACTCCCCGTTGCTGACATCCACTGGACCCATTCTTAACATATATCAGAGGAGAAGCCAGGAATTTAATAGGCAATGAAGATGCTTGATGTCTTCTCAAACTGCTCTTCCTCCTCTCCAGGAGTTTTTTCCTGGGTTGGAGTGGTGAGATTGTGTGAGGAAGGCTGGAATGAGCATCGCTGCACATCTCCCCTGGCGTCAGAGCCTTTCCATCTGACTGCTTTCATGTGCAAAAGGCAAAACAGAAATATACCTGACCTTTCACCACCTCAAAACAGTTGCATTATCTCTGTTTTACCTCCTTCCCCTCTTTCCTCCGAAGCCTGGACACTTACGCCAAGTCCAGTTCTCAGCACATCTGCTCTTTCAAAGAGTTGGGAGGTCCCAAGACCATTCAGCCCCAGAGTCACGACTCTGACATCTGGCTTGGCCTTGTCTATGAATCACTTGGGGAGCTTGGGAAAGTCACGTAACTCTTCCTTGCCGGTGCAGCTGATGGCTGGGGCAGCACGAGTTCCAGCCCAGCAGGCCCCAGTTGGCTGCTCCTCTCCAAGGCTTCACCTCTGAGCACACTCCAAGTGCCTTGAGCTCTTCCAACAGAGCCTTGCAAATGCCACCCGGTATGATGTCCTGTGATGGGAATAGGGGTACCCTGTGCCAGCCCATCTGGAGAAGTGGAAGGTGCAGAGATGCTCCGTGTAGTCTTGCATCAGCCATCAGGACTTCAACAGGCACTTTCATGTAATGCCATTCTGTGGGATTTCCTTGCTGCTCCCTCTGCCCTGTAGTCCCTCCCAACTCACTACTTTAGAGAGATTTCAATGATTTTATTGCATTTGCTTCTCAAGACCAAAGCCTCCTCAAAGCCTCCCTGGAGAAACACTGCCAGTCCTGAGTTTATGCCAAGGTGAACTGAACAAAGCCTGGCCCCATGTCTGTTAATTGTTGGCAGTCTCATTATTGCCCTTCACCAGTGTTTGTTGTTTCCCTGGAGGGGCTGGGAGCAGTGCCGGGTCCCAAGCAGAAGCGTTCCACAGGAATGGGAGCTGGCAGCTCCCGGCCAGAGGTTGTTGCAGGAGATTTTGTTCTACTGCCTCTGCTGAGCCTTTGTTTCTCCATCTCCATCCAATGAAATAAACACTTTCACATGTCGCAAAGTCCCGCAGACAGAGCTTGGGAGTTTTGTTTTGCCTTGTGGAGCAGCTGCCCCCACTGGCCTCCCCACCAGCCTGGCTCACTCCAGTGCTGCCTCCAACCCCCTTAGCTGAGAGGAACCTCGGTGCTCCTCTCCCAGGGATGCCGGTGACACTTTTCCCCACAGGATTGCAGTGAAGATACAAAACCTGGTGGCTATGAAACATGGTGCAGGACCATCCCCACCATGTGTGGCTGGGAGTGGAGGTGAGCTGGATGCCCTGCTGGAGTGTTGGTCGGGACAAGGAGACAGAGAGCAGTAGAAGTGGGGCATAGTTGCAGAGACACCTCCAGGACTTCCCACTCCTCTCACTGTGGGATGCCAACTGTCCACTACAGCTCCTTGGCTGAGCTTGAGTCTTTGTGCCCCTAAGATTCACCCAGAACATTCCCCAAGACCCCCTTCTCCCTTTTCCTGTGAACGCAGGGGCTCTATGGGGAAAGATGGTGGAGGAAGCAAGGGGGAGGGAGCATATTTAGGCCCCGTTGGTTCTGCTCACATACGTGGCAGTCCTCAGTCATTGCAGCTTCAGCCCTGGAAAGCACAGCCCAGCCTGCTTTTATGTTTCCTGCCTCCATTCCCAGGCAGAACAGGACAGTTCATAGAGGCACTGCACTGACTGGGACCCCCACCGAGCAGGCCAGGATGGGGGGATCTGGCCCCTGGGAGAAGTGCAAGCCCCTTTGAGTATCATGGGATAAGGGCAGTGCAGAGGAAGGCCAATCCAGCCCCAGGAAGAGGAAAACCTGATGTTCTCTCTTGGAGTCTCTTCTCCTGGCTTGGGTCAGGACATGTCCACCACTCAGGGTGATGCCATCCATGTCCTGCAATAACCCCTTCCATGGGGAGAGCCCAGGAGGAGGACTGGGGCTTAGTGATCCACTCAGCCCTGATCTCATGGGAAAGGTTCTGTCCCTCCTGCCCTCCTCATGTGTGCCTGGGGGAGGTGAGGGTCCCTGGGGTTGTGGAGCCCAGCAGGGACAAGGGAGCTGTGATCAAGGCTGCATGAGGCATCACACTCACAGGAGCATCCCATGAATCCCCACTGCAATTAGCCATCCTCTGAGGCAGACCAAGGGTTTGGCTTTCCTGGGACACCCAAATTAGTGTCACCACCTGCAGCGGGTCACAAACCAGGCAGCCCCCGCTACCCTCAACTACTGTCAGCAGAGAGGTCAAGATCTGATCCACATCATAGAGAGGGAGTCAAATTCTCCTCAAAGTTGGGTCTCGTGCCCTGGCTCTTTCAGTGTCCTTTGCTGCATCCCAGGAGGAACAGCTGCACTTGAGTTTTGAAAGGATTGCTTTAGAATTAGGGACTCCCTAGAAATGGGACCTGGATGTCACATAGGATATCTGGAGCAGAGAAAAGGCAGACTTCCAGCAAGAAAAATTCTGGACTTGGAAACTGTAGATCTGGTGACAAAGGGAATCAGTCCAATGCCCCCAGCCAGAGGCAGGCTGGTCCTTTTTTGGGTGCTCAGCCTTGAGCCCAATTTCTTGGATTGTCACAGTTTTCACAACATCCCTGCCAGGCAGCCTGGAATCAGGCTGGGGCCCAGGTGGAAATCTACTGGCTCCTCTCCTTCCCTCCACATCCCCGAATCTGGCAAGTGCCACCAGCAAGATACAAAGAACAGACATTTCATGGCAGAGACACTCACATCCCCACTGTTTGCAGCCTGGCAGCTGCTCCAACCACGGGTGAGCCCGGAACTTCCCTTCTGCCTCTTCTATGTTTCAGTTCCACTGATGCCATGAATGAAAGGCAGGACATAATAAATAATAATAACAATAAAAAATCCCTGCACAAACATGTAACAAATCAAAATGACCCTGTCTGTGAATGAAGGAGAAAAAAAAGCGGTTCCATCCCTGGAAGTCTTAAGAGCTTCCAAAAATAGGCTGCAGCTCCAGCCAAGGCGAGCGCGGCCAGGGTTTGCTTAGTCAGTGCCAGCACTGGGAGGGAGCTGTGGTTTCCCAGTCTCTCCTGCCCTGCTCCAGTGCCCATGGACAGCTGGCCCACATCCCCCTGGCAAGGGCAGAGGAGCCAAGGGCCCTGTGGGGCAGGGAGTGGCAGCACAGCTTGGGCAGCATGAAATACCTCCAAAACTTGGGATGACATTTTATTTTGCTGTTCACAGCTGAGCAACCCATGGGCCACAAAATGCTTCCCCCCTACAGGTGTGCCAAAGGTGGGCATGGCTGGTGCTGTAGCTCAGAGAGTAGAAGGGTGCCATGAGTGTGTGCCCCAAATTTCAGCACCTAGCTGCTTCTAGCCCTCATGATAACTGTCACACAGACATAGAGGATTTTCCCCATTTTCCCAGGTGCTTGGTACTAGCATTTGGACATTTTCCTCCTCTGGACACACTGCCAGTGGCAGCCTCTCTCCCCACTGTACTTTTCCCCAGGATCTGGTCTTCTCCCAAGCCTTGCTGCAGGAACACTCTTCATGCTGGCCACTGCCTCCCACATCTGGGAACCATGAGAGGAGCAGTGGGGCCAGAGATGGAAATTTGGGCTTGGTCCCATTGGCCCACCTGTCTCAGTCCTGTACTGGGCCTGGGGGCTGCACCAAACCCCCAGCTGACCGTGGCACCCTTTTCCTTGTCGGAGTCACCTCAGGGCAGCATCTGCCAGGCAGGAGAGGGAGAGATGGAGCTGGAGCTCCTGCTGAGCTGGCAGCTGTTGGTGCACGGGCGGCACAGCCTCTGCTCTCCTCTGGCCCAAGTCACATTCCTCCCTTCACCCAGCGTGCTGCAGTTCAGCGCGTGTGCACAAGCTCACACGTCCTCCAAGAGCCCCAGCCAGTGGCCAAGACACTGCAGATGCTGGAGGAGCTGTGCACAGCTGC
>JAOXXN010000252.1:5207227-5239699 GCA_026770055.1 Myrmophylax atrothorax | reverse complement strand
TCACCTCGGGCAAAGCCGCCTGCCTCGCTTGGTGGGAGGAACAAGCAGAGTTCGTGGTGTTACTGGAAAGAGAAAATCTCCCTGAAGAATCTAACGGGAGCACAGTGAGCTGGGCTGTGCGGGGTCTGCCTGAGAAATGAGAGCATGGAGCAGGAATGTCAGGTATTTCCTTCTGCTCTCCAGTGCCAGAGCAGCCCCAGGTAACCGAAAAGGGTGAAAGAAACGACCAGAGCTGCTTCCCTACATCCCTTTGCTGCTGGGGAGCGCTGGGGTAACATCCAAATCACAAGCAAAGCTGCGGGGCTGGAACGATACAGATCGGATGCTGTCAGTGCAAACGGGAAAGGAAACGGAGTAAAACCTGCAAGAATTGCAGGAGGTTTTATTGGAAGGTTAGATAGATCGAAACATTTCTGCAGTGTGGGAGCTGGGGAGGAACTGCCTCAGAGGGGCTCGCTCTGTTTCAAATGAAAGCATTTCCCGGGCCATCAGCCGAGCGTGCCTGCAAGAGCGGGATGGGGAGGGTTTTGCACCGGCACCAAAACCGTGGAGGCCCCCGGACCCTCCCGTACGATCTCCCTCCTCGCAGGGCTGAGCATCCTCCATGGGATGGGGAGGGTCGAAGGGGGGATGCAGGACTGGAGAAACACCAGTCCCCAAAGTTGAATTCAGGTCACGATCTCACTGCCCCTTGGTTTTGTTCCTTCCTTCGCGTGGCTTGCGGTTGAAACTCTAAACCAGCTCATCTGGCCGGCCGGGCCGACTGGGAGCGCTGGATCTTGGCACGAGCCCCGCCTCGGCTCCACACAACCCCCAGCCATTTGCGCAGCATGGAAAAGCACAGTAAAGCTTTCGCTTCCTCGTTTGCATAAGTATCGCTGTCATTTCCAGGGAGGATGTGCGGGATGACAGGGCGCGTTGAAGGCTGGGGCAGGATGGAGAGGGGCTGGCATGGCATAGCAGGACGGATCCTACGCACACAACGGGGCAGCGGGTTTCATGCCAGGAGCCCCGAGTTCTGCACATGCAGACACTGCCAGTGGCGCTCGGCTGAGGCAGCCCGAGCACCAGCAACATCCTTGTGCCTGCACAGGGTTCCCCGCTGCAGAACGTGACTGGTGTGCAAATGCCTCCCCAGCCACCCAGTTTTCCTGGCCAGTGTTTCCAAGCATTAGGTGTGTGAACACAGCACTTCCCTGCAGCTGCACAGCAGATGAGCAGTTTCTCTCAAAGCTCTGGCAAAGCTCTGCCTGCGGACTCTGCCCCATCACACGTCGTCTTCTCAAACGCAACTAAGCAGCAAAAAATCCCGAGCAGCTCTGTCCTTCCCTTTACTCAATTCAGAGGCTGAAACCTCATCTCCTCGATGCTTATAACCAGGGATGGGGGCAGGTCCCAGCTTCATCAGCTCCCGGAAGATTATGAAATGGAAAGTAAAGGAAATAGATGAAAACAAGATGACTCCAAACTTCAATCTGTTATTTTGCTTTTACCTTGTTCTTCCTCCTTACCTTTATTTCTCATCATCAGTAGGAGGACTGGCCACACCAGTCATCCCCCATGTGAAGTTTGGTTTAAATCAACAGAAATCCAGCTGCTTTCCATGAAGAATACTAAGTTTTTCTTTAAAAAATAGCAGCTGAAGCTTTTGGTTTTGGAACAATCTCCAAATCCCTCCTTGTGGCCCTGAAGGCGAGGGCACCTTCACCCCTTCTGGTGAGGTCTTGTTGGATGGGTCCTGCCCTGCCACCATCTCCTGAGTTACTTGAAAGGGGGGCCTTGGAGAAGTAGCCTCTTTGGGGTCATCAAGAGCTGGAACCCTGCAGGTGCTCACTGTGTTGCAAAACCCCACAGTGACGGTGACAGAGTTCTTTGCCTTTACTGCACTGCCCAGGACAAGGCTCCCACCTTCAGCCTTCTCTAACCTTGTGAGTTACAACTCAACAATTCCCATTTTTCACCCTTTCCCAGACTTACTCCTCCCTAGGTGTTGATCCAGCCTATTGCAGGATGTGCCCATGTCCTCGGTGCTTTTATCAGGCTCCTCACCACAGGCAGATGCTGGCAGGGCTGATCCAAACTCAGACCCGGTGTCCTGCTGCCTCTCCCTCTCCAGCCTCTCCTGCTTGGCTGATATCCAATATTGCTGTCTCCTCTCTGTCTCCTCAAAGCTGTTTCCATCACTTATCTAATTTGGGGTTTTGGCAGAATGAGTTTGTCTCCTCTCTGGGTGCAGATCCAGCCTGTGCTCATGGCTATCATTTGGACCTGTCTGTGTGTGGCAAGCCTGCCTGGCAGTGTCTCTGGCTGGGGATGCTCTCAGTCCTTTCCAGGGAGAGCCTCAAACCCTGTGCTCTCTCACCTTTTACTCTCTCTTATTTTTACCCTGGCTGAAGGCATGCAGGAGCTTTATCCTTCTGAGAGCTCTGCCCCACTCTGGAGCTGTGCTGGGGCTGGGAATCATGGCACTGACACCTCAACTGCTCCCATTGGATAGACAGAATGAGATGAAATTAATTATCTGGGTTGATGTCTTTAAAGAGGGGAGGGTAGAGGAAAGCAAAGCAGGGCTGGGACCCCTTCTCTACCCACCAGGTCCTGCCATCTCCTTCCAGAAACAAGGAATGCTCACCTTTCCTCCTACAGACCCCAGCTCTTACCCAGCCTTGGGGTCTTGGAGGAGCCGTGCAGTGCCAATGCTGGCACAGGGAGGCATCCCGGGATGAACGGGGAGGATCAGGAACAGCTGCTGCATTTCTGGAGGAAGGGATGGTGGTTTTAAAAAAAAAAAACCAACAGAACCCAACATCCCTAAACTACAGAAATCAGGTACCTGCCAGGAAAAAAAAATTCAAACATTTTCTGTCTTGTCTTGGCTGTGGAAGGGGAATGTGACAGCCATGGAAAATAGGGGGGATTAGGTAATATGCTAGGATGTAAATAAATAAATAAATAAATGCCACGGTGGAGGTGGGGGGAAGATCCCAGAGCAAAACCCACACCCCTCCCTGCCCCACTACCCTATTCCAAATCCAGCACCTCACACACTGCCCCGAACCCCTGAGGTGCCATAGGGAAGTGGCTGCTCCAGGAGCTGTGCTGTCCCGCTGTGTGCTGGCACAAGGAACACATTTCAAACCACAGCAAGACACTCTGGGAGCAATAAAAAATGGCTTTGCTTTTCACCCCTCCTCTCCCCCCGTCTCCTTTTCATGTGCTGCATTTCCTACAATCTGATTTTCTTCTCTCCAGCAAATACAGGTTTCAGGTTCCTGAGCATGGGGCTGCGGTTTGAGAGGAGCAATGGAAACTCCCTGCGGTGGGAAGGGGCCAAAGGTATGGGGGGTGCAAGAGGGGAAGGAAAAGGGGGCTGTTCTCATTGGGGTGTGGAGGCTCACAGGGGGATGGAGCTAAAAACCCTGCTTTGCCCCTCACTGGGCATATTTTTCATTCAATTGCTCCTCTCTGACGCTGAAGGTGATGGTGCATCAGGAGCTAGCATGTGCTCCCATGCTGGAAGAGGGGACCCCGGAGGGTCCCATCACCCCAGAGCCACCCCAGACCCCAAGGATGACCCATAGGAGGGTCAGAGCTGGGTTTGCCGGCGACCCCTACCCACTGTCACCTCCACCCCCTGCCTGTGCACATCCCACGGGGCACATCCCTGCCTGGCTGCTGGCCAGCACATTCCCCTTTCCCAGACAGCTGAATGAGAAGTGAAAATGGATCTCCCCATTCCCAAGTGAGACCTTTGTTTACAGGGACTTCAAATATTTATCTAAAGTGCAGGGCTCCAGCAGCGATGTTGTGCTGCCCACGCTGGGCTCTGCAGCTCCATCACCCTTCTCCACCTCTGGGCCATCTCCTCCTCTTTATTTATTTCCTTGAGGATCTTCCCTGCAATAAATCACTGCTGGCAGGGTCGGTCTGAGGGTAATGGGATTCAGCTGCCCACTGGGATTTTGGCTGCGACCTGCAGGAGCACCTCTCCTTCAGTTTACAGAGGATGGATTCATCCTCCAAAGAAGGAAAATAACTGGGATCTCTGGAGCCTATTTCCCTGGATCAGGGAGCTTTGAGGCAGTCTGAACAACTGAGAGGCATCCTATTTCTTCCCTATCATCCATGCAGGCACCTCCTGTGGACAGGCTGTCCCAGGGTGGCTCAGGTAGGTGAAGACTGGGTTCTGCCTACTCACCACAGCTCCTGCTCTCATCAGATAAAACATCCCATGAGAAAGAAAAATGAGTTTCTGGATTGGATTCTGGCATGAATAAACACTCTTGCTAGAATTTGCCAGTCTTTCAGGAACTGCAAGTATTTTCCCAGTGTCAAATGTTCATTCAGATACGGTATAAATAATGACCTCGGTTATGTCAGTTATTACAATGAGCAGAGCTCTGGGCTTTGGTTCATAACAGTATCTGCAAATCAGCGTCTTGACTTTTTGCTCTTCTTGGGAGATTCCTCATGCTCCAGCACTTTGAGGCCAGATGTCTGTGTTTTTGGACAGGGCTGGGGCACTCTGCCAACACCTTCCTTGCAGTGGGACCAAGCAGTGCGTCCTCATGATGTGGCAGAGCTGTTTGAGGAGAAATGTGGGCTATGTGACCTTCTGGGAGGCATCTGGCCACATACCACGGATCAGGCAGCCCTGTCCAGGGCACCTCCTGCAGCTCTCCCACATGGCAAGCCCAGGCTGATCTGCAGGGAGTTGCAGCAGAGGATGTGGGAACATCCAAGAGGGAGCCGAGTGTGAGGGTGTCCTGCTGCCATCAGTCTAGAAGTGTTTCTCTGAGAGGGGTTGAGCAGAGCAGGGGGAATGTAGCAGCCAGTGGTTGTGTCTTTGGAGAAACCAGTGCTGTCCCTGGGGCTGGGTTAGGGTTAGAGGGGGCTCCTCCCGCCTCTCCCATACCCCTGTGCTTTGTGGGGAATGGACCTGAGACAGGAAAGTGGAGGTATCTGGCATAGCTGGGGACACTCCTGGGTGTGACAAGCAATTAATGATCCCTGATTCCCCTTGGAGCACATCTGGGCATCAGTCTCTGCTCCTGACCCCATTGCTTCTGGGAGCACCTTTTTCCCTCACCCCTGTCACAGGAGCTGCTCCCAAAGACACAAGTGACCAGGGAGGAGCTGTTTGCCAAAAACACAGAAAAGCACCAGAACCATCAACTTTGCTGCTTCTCCAGCAGGAGAAATGACATCCATGGGCTGCGAGTGAGGAGAGCACTGGTGGGAATTGGCCAGGCAAAAACAAACTGAAGCTAATCTGAGCCTGCTTTTTCTCCAGATTGCTCTGTTTATTCACAGTCTTCATTTGATAAAATTGTACAAAATCAGAGCAACATACACTGCCTTCCAAATGTAAAGGGAGGGATGGAAAGAGAGCCAGGGAGAGAAGGCAGCTCTAGCACACAGAGGGATGCAGAGGGGCCGTCTGAGAGGCATGAACAGAGTAACTGCAGTCTGTCTCTCAGCAGACTCCATTTGCTGCTCCTTCCATACAAGAATTTCTCATTAAAGTCCAGGGTCTGAATCTGCAAATTAAATAAAAATAATAGTAATAATAATAATAATAATAATTAAAAAAAGATGGAAAATAAAGACCCTTTGTTTTCAGTGCTTGAAGCAGCTGGACAACAACTCCCAAGACAATCATTGCAAAGATGAAACCAAAAGCAGGCACCAGTTTTACATCAACCTGGAGCAGTGTTCTGGAACCATGTCCCTGTCTCATCTCCCACTGACCCTTCTTCCTCCTGCCCTCAGCTTATCAGAAGTTGGCTGTGCATTACCCACTTGGGATGCTTACAGGGTACAGGTGAGAAGCAACCATGAGAGTAGGACTGCATTGCTTTTAGCCAGAGCCTGCAGTATGGATGATAGTCTCAAAAAAAAAAAAAAAAAAGAAAAAGAAAGGGGGAAATAAAGAGCACTCTTACAAATTTCCAGCAGTTTTTATTGTAGGTGGAACTGGTAATGAAAGTAGCCTGACACTTCTGGTTACAAGGCTCTGATTTCATTTGCCTTTAACTTTGTCAGACTCAAACTGTCAGCCAAAACAGGACTTCCATTTGCAAGGACAGGGTTCAGGAAAAAGAAAAGCATCATCTGCATGAAAGCTCCAGCAGCTTTCACCCAAAGGTGCTTCACACAAAATGCTGCACTTCATCCAAGGGTGCATTAGCTGGCAATGAGAAGTTAACTGTGTTATAAGCTCTGGAAAACAGGTCTGGCTGGTACACAAAGCAGAAAAAAGGAGAATTTGTGTTTAAATTTGCGTCTTTCATAGCCTGATGTGAAAGGAAATGGTGCAGCCTTGTTCTGAGGCACCAAAGTTGTTAATGGTGAGCCCCAGCCTTGTACAGTATCAGAGCTTTCACTGCACTCTGACAATACAGTTCCTAAAATCCACACTGAAATTTATCCTTCCAGTCCAAATATCTCCTTTGTTTCTTCTCACCCTCCCGCTTTGAGAGATGACTTAAGGAAGAGGGTCAGGAGGGTGGGGAGCATTCAGTTGGTGGGTCAGATAACTTATTTCTACTTGTGCCAGAGCTTGGAGAGCCATGCACACAACACCCCTTGCACATTCACTGGAGGTCCTCAGGACTGGCATATCAATGCAGAAAAAAATGTTTTCTGTGTGTGTTTTGACTCCAGCAACCAGGGCCCATCCTGATCCAGCTCCACCCATCACTTAAAACACTCACTTTCTTGCAGAGGGATCAACAACAAGGAAGGGAGTTTCCATTCCTTATGTGCTGGGCCAACTCGGAACTGCGAAGCCGCCTGATTGTGTCTGGACAGCCAAATCCCTCCTTGCCTGGGGTCTGACAGCATGAGATCTTCTTGGCTGCAGGGCCAGCTCTGGGTGGTCGATGTATGGCCTGGACCAGCTGAGGAATTTCAGGGGAGTCAGAGACTATACCATCAAAAACCTATGGAAGGAACAAGATGCTCAAACTGGATCTTGGCTGTGGCACCTGAATTAGCCTCTCACCCTGGCTGGTAGCACTGAGGTCTCCTTAGCAACTGCATTTCAATATTTAACACCAAATGCATGTGCCCAAATGACCTTCCAGGTCCTTTCCATAGTGGTGCTGCCGAGCTGGCTCCAAGAGCCATCTGAGCCACTGCCAGCTCAAGATTTCCTCTGCTTCTCCCAGATGAGCACTTGCTGGGCTTGCCATGACCTGGTGCTTGGCACTGGTGAGCTCATGGCCAGGCTGGAGCCTTCAGGAGAAACAAGATGAGATGTCTGATCAGAGGAGGAGTTAGAGAAAGACAAAACTCAGAGAGTCCATGGATGGAGACCATCCTGTTGTAGCTGCCACATGAAGGAGATGTTTGGAGATACAATCTGCAAAGAGGTGGAAAACAACAGCTTGCAGGAAAGCTTTCATCCCATCATTGTCCTGACTTGGGGAAGGACAGGGGAGTTGGTACCTGATGAGCACTGGGAGCAGAGAGGAGGCCATGGACAGACTTTGTCATGCCCAGGAGAGCAGTGAGTTTGATTGGCAAAAAGGAGCTAATGGGAACTGAGAGAGAAAAAGACATGGCCTGGAGACTGACTGCTCAGCCAGGATGATGGACAGTAGTGTCTGTGCTTGCAACAACAGGGACTCAAGAGGAAGTCAGCAAAACAGAGAGGTGGAGGCCGTAGGAACTCACCAATTTGATTTGTGGTATAGTAAGGAGACTTCTGGGGACATCTGGAGATAACATAAATAGTATTAGTGACAACAAAAACCAACTGGGGCTCAGTCAAGACTAGGCATAGAGGAGATGGAGTGATGTGCTGGGGAAATGTATGGCCATGAAGTACTTCTGGTCTAAGGACTTGTCTGAGAGGATTGGATGTATCCATTAGATATGATAATTAATTACTGTTATAAATTGGTAGGAGCCTTGTACTGGACCATGCACTTATGTATTCAGTGTACCTTGAAGCACTTTAATAAAGACCTGCTCTCTATTTTATCTATATTATTACTGTCTGGAAAATTCTTTTCTTCCATTTTAGGCATCACCATGAGTTAATAGCCTCCCACACCAACCAAATGAAATTTTGGGTGCATGCTGCCCAATCCTTGACCTCAGGGGCAGTGTGAAGCCTACGCAGGGCTCAGGATTTGAGACCTGGCGAATCCTCCATCTTTGTCCCTAGCACTGCACCTGCCTTCACCCTGAAACCTTCCTCTGTGACTCTGAGCATCAGTGTGGAGGCACAGTGTGTGCAGCGAGAGGAAACAGCCCTGCCCCAAGCAGGAGGTGGGGGATGCTTCATGAAAAGGAGTTACAGCCATTTTTGGAAGACTTTGGCTTTGAGCCCCTCTGCCACATTCTTAGGAGAGATCATATCAAAAACTATTTTTACTAAAAATGTAGTGGTAACAGGCTCCAGATGTCTGTTGTTATGTAATAGGGGTTTCTTTTAAAGGATCTGACTTCCAGATGTGCAGTGTGGACTCAGGGCATCTGCTGGGTCCTCCTTGGAGCAGGAGGGAGCAGCCAGCTCTCCATGCTGTGCCAGAGAGAGCAACTGCCTCCATCATGGGTGGGATCACTCCTGGCTCACGTGTGTTTTCTGAGAACTGCTTTTGCTTGTCCTTTCCAGTAACAGCAATAGTCATCCTGGGCATTCACCTCAGGTTCTACAGCTCACCTTGGGAGACAGTCAGTGAGAAGGGTCACTGAGCACTGGTTTGCCCACCATTCTGTGATTCTGTGCATGAGAAAGAAAGGGGATCACAGGCAAGGCTGGGATAAGGAACAATTCCTGGCAGCACCATGGTCTCCTTCAGGATTCATTGTGACTCTATAGATATCACTTCACCATCATACAGATGAGAAATATTACTGGCTTGGGGATCCACAATAATGAGGGATTGAAGATTGGAAGCTAAAGGGGATTAAGGGACTGACCATGTCTTGACTTCCCAGGCCCAAGTTGGTGCTTTCCCTGCTATGAGAACAAACTTGGGCAGGATGACTGTTAGGAGTAATAAACCAGACAAAGGTTTCCCCAGGCAGAAACATTTGGGACCAGAAAGTGAAGGGGCAAAAGGGGGACATCTGAGTAAAGAGATTGTCAGCTTCCAATTGAGCCTGTGGGAACAGCTCAGTAAACATGGATGGGACCATCCCATACACCCTTCTGGGCTGGTTTCTTATCCTGTCACTGATGTTTTCAGCTGAGCTCTTACTTTGGTTCAACTTGCTTGGTCAGGTTCACTTTCCTGCTGGAAGATGGAGGGAAGATTTTTGAAGGCATTTTGGGACCTGGTGATTTCCCATTCCCTCAGTGCAGGTCTGGGTGCCACAGGATCAGTATCCCCCTTCCAGACCTGCAGTCAGCTGGAAACATTGGCTGCTCCTGGCTTTGATAGGAAGAGCTCCAAGCAGGGATGCAGGAGACATCTGGATCCTAGCTGCTGGGTGGACAGGGGAATGAGTGGTGCATGCTAAGCCAAAGAGGATTTGAATTCAAAATATGTGGCTCTGAGCCATTGCTATTAGCATCTGCTAATGAAATGCTAAGACCTATTAAGTGCCTAGATCCAGGAGGGTGTTTTAAATGGATGCACTTGGACTGAAAGCAAGAGGCTTAGGTGCTTTCCGGAGAGCACAGAGAAGTGAGTGGCTGGGGCTGACTCTCCTGAAGGACAAAAAGTAACAGCTACCTGATGGCAGAAGGAAAGAGCTGGAGAGATAATATCGACCCTGTAACACCCCAGGAGACATGAGCTGAGCAGCAGCTCCAAAGAGAGGAAAAGTCAGGGGGCAGTGACAGATCTGCACCTGTGGAGGGGGACCTGACCCTGCACTGACATCACTGACTGGCCGAGATGAGACCTCTGGGGCAGCTCAGGCGAAAGTACAGCAAGACAAGCCTCCTTGGGGTTTGCCGTGTCTCTGTCTGAGCTTCCCTGGTGCCAAAAAAATAAACAAAGACTAGTGGGACAAAATCACCACTCAGCTGCAGCCTGGAAAATTCAGGGGGAAAAAAGCCACTCTGGGTTCTCAAGTTCACATCCTGTCTTGTGCTTGATTTTATCTGCAGCGAGGCTTTTGCTTTGCATTGCAGCCACATGCTTGTCTCAGTGATTTGGTTTTTTCTTTACCCTTTGCAGAGCAGCACGAGGCAGGCTCCAGGGCTCTGCTGTGCACATGCAGGCGGCCATGGAGTTGATTGGAAAACCATCTGCTCACACAAATGAGGACATTTCCATGGTTTTGTGAAAGAAAAGGGCTCTTCTCTTTTTTTCCCTTTTTCCCCCACCTCTTTCTTCCTATGATGAAGCCATACGTGTGCACAGCCAGTCATGCCAGAAATGGGGTGTTTATCAGAGATGTGTTCCCCTCACTGGCATGGGATAGAGCCTGGTGGAGGGGTGAGAGGGGAGGGAAGGGGAGAGTGGGTGCAAAGGCATATCCAGACCAGGAGACAGCTGGTGGAAGGTGTGGAAACAGAGCTGGGCTGGGGAAATGAATGAACACGTCAGGCCTGGTCCTCCCTCCCAGCACGTCCATGTAAAATGTGGAGATTAGGTGGAAAATCCATATAGAAAGGAAATGTATGTCTTTAGCAGAGCGGGGGTCCCACAGGCCAGCTGCCTGGTCTGAATGGATGTCCTGGCACACAGAGAGCCCTCTCTTAGTTTCATTTCCTGCTTCAGCCAGTATTTCTGCTGTTAACTCTTCTTCCGTGGGAGGACAGTAGGTGGGAGAGAGGGGACCATCCCTACTTAGTCAGGGCAGGAATTCCTGACCCCTCTGAAAACTCCCAAAAGTCACAAGTGGAGAAAAAATTCTGAGATGAGGTGTGAGAGGTGAACACACAGGGCTGACAACAAACAGCCAAGGGAGGAGAGAAGAGCTCTCCCTTGTTTTCTGGCCAGATCCTGGACTGTCAGGAGTTGGACATGGAGGAGACTGAATTAACTTCCAGGCTTAACCATTAGTCATTTTTACAGTGCAAATGGATTTCTCCAATACCTTCAAATGTCAAGACCCTTAGGGAAATGAAGCCTCATGTGGCATTCAGAGGGGTGAGTAAATGTGGAAAGATGAGCATGTAAGAGGTATCCAGGCACTTTGCAAAGAGGAAATCACATGTGCAAGTTGGCTGTGCTAGACATACTGGTGCATGGAAGGGAAAGGATGCCACCCTTTGAGGCTTTGCCTTGAGCTACTCCAGCCCCAGGTATGACCTTCACATGTGGTCCCTTGCATGGTAAGAAGGTGATTCACAAGGGAAAGAGAAGGGAGGGTCATCAGGGATGTGCTTAGACCAAGGAAGGGAAAGATGGTGTCCCGGAGGATATTCTTCTGGATCACACCAAGCACCCAGCTCATCCAAGAACCAACTCCTCTGGAATCACCAGTGCTTAGGGCCCAGGTTGCTCAAAGCTTCTTGGGAAGGGAGAAGGAACATATGGTGGAACAGCAGAGAACCAAAGCAAGGGGTACTCGGTGTCCAGCTGAGGCAGGCAGGATCCTCGGCAAGGTCTCAGCATCACATCTCGCAGGCAAGGGTGGGGACAATGGTGCAGCTCAGATCCAGTCCAGGTCTGAATGGATCCATCAGATCTCCCACCAGGGACCACAAGGAGTCCTTCCAGTTCGCCTTGGTGAGGACTGGGGAGCAGGATATGGGCAGGCAGGAGGGCACAAGGTAGCACTCGCAGTCCTGCTCTGGCTCAGCTTCACCGCCTCCCTGCAGTGTTTGGGACAGGGCTTCCTGTTCCTGTTCCTGCAGTGCTGTGTTCCCAGCAAGGGTATCCCATGGCTGGGGCAGTACTGATGATGGCTGACAGCTGCAGGTAGGCAGTGATGGTTCTGAGCTGGATCTTCCGTCTCAGAGCCTCATCCTGTCCCCAGGTTTTCTCCTGGTCACCAGACAGGTTATGGCCAGACACTTCCCCACTCTGGCTGGCTCCGAACTGGAAGCTAGAGGGATGAAGCAGCAGGTAAGCCCTTATCTCCTGCTTTGCCATAACCATCCCCAACACTTCTGTGACAGACACAATTAATAACTCTCCCACCTGCTCACTTCTACAGTCTGGGGGTCCCAAGAGGTGCAGTAGCACAGGAGAGGAGGGCAGAGCATTGCCAAGGCAGCGTGTTGAAAATACTACTACTAATTATACAATGGATTCCTTATGTTCCCTGGAAATGCAATATGCAGGAGGACTCCCAGCCAATTCTTGTTTTAGGGCAAATCAAGGCGATATATTACTCGACTGAGCTCCTAAATTTGGTCATACTTTAGCTGGTGTTTTCAGACATTTGTGAGTTAGGTTGGCCAGTGCCACAGAGAGAAGTGGTGGGGCCATTATCCTAATGAGGAACAAATGCATTACTTCTGCAAGTTATTTGGTGCCTGGAACAAGCCTTCCCCATTGTGTGACTACTTTGTGCAAAGTTAACCCCTGCTGAGACCTCCAGGAGGTCATTTTTCTGGAAGATGAGAAGGAAATTCAATGCCCATCAGATTGCTGAAGTTAAAAACTTTGCAACGTATGAAGATTTTACAGCATCTGGCAGCAGCTTCAGTGGCTTCACTGGCACCAGGCAGCCTTTCCCTTCTCAGGGGTCAAGGACAGGCTGTGTGTCCTGAAGATGGGAGATGGACCAGCCCAGGGAAGCCAGCTGCCTTTGAGCCTGGAGCAGCACAGCAATGATCAGCCTGGCCAGCATGTGTCAGATAAGGCAGCACCTTCACCATGCAGGTGAGCAAGGCTTCTCTTGCTCCATCCCTAAATCACAGCCTGCAGGTGCTGGTGATGCCATGTGTATGTCTCCTTGTTTTTAGGACCCTGGAGAGGGGCAGGTTGAGCTCAGCCAAAGACCTGACCCTTCCCAGTCAGCCACTGGCTCTGTAGACTCATCCCAGCATTGCATTCCCAGCACCCAGGGGAGTTCTGCAAGAGCAGGGGAGCAGAATCTCCTGGCCCTCTTTGCTCTCACACTATGCCTTGTTTCCCCCTTTTTTTTTAGCAGCATGCCAAGGTGATTTACAGGCAGTAAGGACCATCCTGCTTGTGATCTCTGCTTGCACAGACCATATAGGATTCACACCCACACCCACCCACAGCAGCCCATCCCTCAGCCCCATTGGAAAGCCCATGGACCAGTGGTGTTCAGGCTCTCGTGTGGCATCTCATGTCAGTGAGGAACCTCATCCATCACCCAGACCCAATTTCAGAGCTCATAAATGGTCTGCCAGCCCTGACATCTCAACAGTGGTTTGGGGCTCCAGCATTTTGGCCATGGCTGACTGCTATCCCTGCAGCCAGACATCCTGTGACGAGGTGGGTTCCAGCAGTTTGCTGCACCTTTCTGACAAGCAGCCTTGTCCAAAGCCAGACTGCCAGTTTCTGCATATCTGCCTGCTCTCTGTATAACTCTGTGGCTCAAACCGAGCCCCCACCACCTGCCTAAGTGCCACAGGGAATGCCAGGAGGATAATGAAGAACATGGGGACTTGCTGGAAGAGGCACAGCCTGGCAAACCCCTGTCTCCACAGGACTCCCTGGCACCATAAACAGGGGATGCAGGGGCACAGGCTGGACGAGCTGTGTTTCTCCAAATCCTTTCTGCTTTTGTATTTTGTTTTTCCTTCTTCTTTTTCCTGCCTTCTCCAGAAGGGCCCAGATGCCTTTACTTTGGCTGGGCTCCCTTGGCCAGCAGCCCACAGAGGCACCAGAAATGCCGTGTGTGAGTGTGTGAGCCTGTGTGTGCAATATTAATACACAGAAATGGAAGGAGACCAGCACATAAACATTCTTTACTGTTTGGGTCACAGCCCAGGGAGCTGTAAGAGCTTTTGTGCTGAGTTTTGAACACACAGACTAAATGGAGAGGGAGTGAGTAGAACAGAGGATGAGAAGCTGGGAGAGACAGGGTGGGAAGATGAGCAAGAAGGAGGAGCGGGGAGGATTCTCTCCAGGACATGGGGTCTGACAGGAGCAGGCAGGGAAGGTGTTGGTGCAAGGCTGGGAGCTCCTGAAGTCACCCACATCTGCTCCACACAGAGGGCTGGGCTGAAGGTGGAGGAGAGGCCAGCTTGGGGCAGCTCATTACATGTGTTTTTCTGCATTAAAGCAAAAGGTAAATAATAGTAATAATAAAGATAGAAGGCAACAGTGGCTGAAGGCTGAAATAACCAGGATTCCTGTGGAGAGCTCGTTAGAGTGGCTTAAGTGTCTACTTGGGAATAAGGAGGAGGGGGCTATGCTGGAAGTATTTCTGCAGCAGTCAAGGGAAAGGACAGTCTCTCCAGAGTCTCTCCAGAGCTAACAAGACCCAGCTGGCTCCCAACTGCAGCCGAGAGTGTTAAATCAGAAACTATTCCGTCAACAGCCAGTTTGGCCAAATATGAAACATTTCCAGGGAATCAATGGCCGGTGCTGGTGACGCAGAAGCCAATAGTCTTGACTTCTTTTCCAGAGCCTCCAGAAATACCCTCATCATTTTGGACTTAAAGGGACAGCCTGCACTTTTTCCGCTCATCTCAGCGGCGTTTGGCTGAGAAATCCACATCCCAACAGCAAGAGCAATGGCTGGGCTGGTCTAATCCACTGGTTAATGCTTGCAAAGGGCCCCAGGGGTTTTGGATGTGCCAAGCTGCTCCACATGACGAATCTGAACTGGACGTGTCCTCCCCAAATGTTTTCCATGGAGATGAGCTCAGACGGAGGATGGGAGCTCTGCACAGCTGAGCTCCGACCACTGTTGCTCTCATCCTCTGCCGGTGTCTGAGCCTCTGACCCTCACCTGTGCAGAGCACGATGGAAACCAAATGTTCACACTTTGTACATGGAGTTCCAGGGGAGTGGGGGCCCACCAAACCCCCTGGAGCAGGCAGGGCTGACCAGTGACCACCTTTGCACTTGATGACACATTTAGTCTCTCGTCCTGCAAGAGGGAGAGGCCAGCAGCAGTGCTGGACCCAGCCAGCATGTCTCCAGCATATTTAGCTCTTTTATGAATATAACAGGGCTAATAGTGTAATTTTTCTCTAGGTTCTCAGGTCCCTCACATTTCCCCCCACTTTCCAAGACACTAGGACAACCCAGTGGATTGTCCCAGCCTTCTTACGAGCCTGGGTCAGGCTCATCCCATCCCAACAGAGAAACAGCATCAGTGGCATCTGCCAAATCACAGCTAAGTGGGACTGATAAATCACTACAGTATAAAATAATGATCTCTGGGGTTAGCTTGTTGAGGAATACATTTACTACAGGTAGCTCGATGTGCAAGATACAGGAAAGTTTCCTTAACAGACAGAAGGGGGAAATGGCAAAAAAAGAGTATCAAATAAATGCAAATTGCTTGGGCAATGAAGCAGTGAGGTCTGTGGAGCTATATTTGCTGCTACTTTGCCTGTATTACTCTTTGGAGCAAGGCAAAGCCTGCTCAGCATTGAGCTCTGCAGTACATGATGCATCTGTGTCCTTAGGCATCCTCCCTGTCTCAGGGAGATTCTTGTCTCTTTCTTTGGGGAAAAGGTGAAGTAGATTGAGAGGTTAACATGGACTGGGAAGGGGTGCAGCCAGAAGCTGGGCAGAATAAGAAAGGGAGGACTCATTTGCAGCTCCCTGGAGGAAGGGGCTCTGCTGAGGCATGGCAAGTGTCTCTCATCACTTTAGGGGTGATGATGGAGCAACCTGTGTCCTGAGGGCACAGGGATAACACATGCCCTAGACATGGTGAGGAATCAGCATAGCTCTCAGGCTCCCTGGGGTGGCTCTGAGCAGGGCAAGAGCTCGGGATTCACTCTCTTCAGGTGAGGGCAGAGCATTGGCAAGGAGAGCTGATAGAATGGAGAAGGAGCTCATGGCCATGCCACAAGGCAAACCAAGACGAACCTCGAGTCCATGAGCTGTGTCCTGTCCCTCACACCCTGCTGTGCCTGCACCTATCACACATGCTGATGACTCCCCCTCCGCTGTGTTTCCAGAGATACTTCCAGCATGGAAAGTTCTATTTAAAGGGCAGTTTTCCTCTCTTTCTTTTTTTTTTCTTTTGGATTGGAAGCCAAGAGACTGTAAAATGCAGAGTTTCCCACCTAGCTGAACCAGAGGAAATGATGCTGACAAAAAGTTTAATTTACCCCATCGAAGCAGTAACAAGCACCAGTTTTTGGAGACAGACAGAAAAGCTGGAGTGGACAAGGTGGAACTTGGCATGGGAGAAGAGGGGCTTGTCTCTCCCACTTCTTTCTAAGCAGCATATAAGGCACAGCTGAGAAGATCCAAGGGTGTCAGGGCAAAGCTGCCCCACAGCTCTTTGGCCTCTGGCAACTCCCAGGGCCCAGAGGGTCGTGAAACACCTTGTTTCTCCAGGAGTGGAGCAGGAGACCTTCCCCATTTGAGCTGAGCATGTCTTGAGCTGAGCAAAGCAAGCTGAAGCTCTCCTCCCATGGCTTCGGGCCACCTAACCCCAACTGGTTTCTCCTCCTGGGATGTGGTTGTGGAAGGGTTGCCCATGCCAGGCACTGCAACCCGAGAGCTGGGGCTCCTCCATCCCGGTGGGCTCGCAGCTAATGAAGCAGCCCCTGCACACGCCCAATCAAACCCGGTTTGACTCCTCCTGGCATTTGGCAGGGAGGTTAATCAGCTCCTGGGAAACCTCTGGAAGGCAGGCGGGGGGCAGGTCTGTCAAAGGCGCCGAGGGAGAGGGAAAAATCATCATTATTTTTTTTCTTCCTTCTTGCAGAGCTCACGTCAGAGGTCACCGCTCTCGGGGGCAACACTGGGAAGTCACTGGGGTCCCTCGGCCAGGGTCTGCCCAGAGCCCGCCAGCCTGTCTGGGATACAGCACACCCGGGTGCCACACACTGGGGCAATGCCCTTGGGGGATTAGGCTTGCTTGATGCTAATTCCTCTGCTCTGCTGCATTTTTTGGCATGCTTGGTTCTAAAACATGACATGGGACCCTGCTGGAATGAGTGGGCAGTTTTCCTGGTGGGGCTGATGATACTCCCACACTGTCCATTGCGAATGGGACAGTTGCTTTGAGGAGTACTTGAGTCTCAAAGTCACCCAGCCACTGGTGGGACATTAGCAGGGACCAGAGATGGACAGTGAGACGCTGTATTCGTCTGCTGCTACTCTGAGCAGGCAGGGATCTATTCATCAGGGGACAAGAAACACCTCTGTGTCCCTGCAGGTACCAGGAAAGTGAGGTACCTGGATGCAAAAGTGGTAGGGGTAAATCTCTGCTCCAAGCAGAAGGGCAGCTGGGCAACTGAGACGTTTTGGGGATTTTGGCTTTCTTGAAAGCCTTTTCCAGACTCCAGACAACTGCCAGCATCTGGATTGCAGTGAAAATGACCTCAGGGGCCATCCTATGTAGCAGAAGGTGCGAGCTAAGAAGTGCCAATGCAAATGCCTGGCACAAGAGGCCAAATCCAGCACCACTGGAGGTCTGATTATGCTGACACTGCCAAGGAACACAAATCCTGGCCCGAAATGCACCAGCCAGTGGGTAGGTAAGAGGCAACCCCCTCTCCCAGAGCTGTCGCCACTCTGTAGCATTCTCAGGCAAAGGGGTCTGACCAAATGCTGGAGGTCAGGACCTCCTGGAGTCACTCAATCCCAATTAACAAGTCAGCTGCACACCAAGATCTGCCAGGTTTTGCAAGAAAGCATCCAGGGATACATGGGCTGCCTGTGTGAGCTGCCTCCAGCCACAGCCAGGGAGTCCTTTCTGGGCCATGACCAGGCTCCCCGGGGATGATCCAAAGAGCAGATGAAGTTCTTGGAGTTGTTTGCACCCTTCAAGCCAAGCATGCTAGCGTCTTCCTCCTGTGTGCTAGCAGATGGACATTGCCCCCTGCTCTGCTTCCATTCTCTGGTCTGGATGGGTTTTGGTCTGGCACTGTCTGACCTTGTGTCTGGACTGGTGGCCAGGACATCCCTCCTGCACACCTTGGCTCAGCCTCTGAGACTGCCCAAAATCAGTGATTCTTCAAGGCAGCCTCAGTTTTAGGAAAATGCTGGTACTTGCTGCTTGTGTTGCCCTTGTGCCATGCTCTTCCCATGCTGAACTCAGTAGTAGTCCTGTCACACCCCCAAGTCTCCTTTTAATTAGGAACAAAGCAAATGAGTACTCATCTTCAGGTGTTTTAGTTAATGGTACAATCTTGTTTGCTGTCCTCTTGGGTATGAGGAACTCTGCTTTGGCTGTGCACCATCCTCCCTGCATGATGCCTTACATGCACCTCTAATGGCAGTGGTGGCCAAAACCAGACCCCTCCTGGGGCAGTGTCCTTCCTGCAGGCTGCAAACTGCCTTGGAGTCATCATTTTGCACACCAGACCTCAGTGACAGGGACTCTGAAACTCAGAGTGTCCATGGTGAAACCTGGACATGCTGCAGCTGTGCCTCAGCAATTCCTCTAAATGCTGCTTCCAAACTGTTAACACTTAGGATCTAAGTATGAGGAGCTTACCTCCCCCCAGATTCAGAAGCCACATGGGTCAGCCCAGTCGGCTTTGCATGCTGCAACACTGAGAGAAAACGGAGATAAAAACATCCTGTAGGGCAGGAGCAGGATGGTGATTAATCCTTGGAAAAGGCTAACTGACATGACCATCAATAACTACAGTAACTTGTTATGGCTGCCTCATTCCAGGAGGATTACATGCCTGAACACTCCTTAAAACATCTAATGAATGTCATTTTGTTTTTACTCTCAGTGCTCATGCAAGTGAAGCACTCGACAGCGCTGGCCAGAACCATGGGGAGAGCCGGCAGGGCTGCTCCAGCTTCCCACACACTGATCAGCCCTGCACCTCCCTGCTGACCAGAAATATCCCCTCTGGGTGTTCCTGCTGTCCTGCCGCCAGCTCTGCCCCACCAGGATCCTCACCCACAGCCAAGTGCTGGTTCTCTCTGGCTTCAGCTGGCTTTGGGTGATGTCGCTGCAGGACACCTACCCCATGGCACAGGCACCGTGACTTACACCTTACTCTTCCCTGTGACTGAAAGCAGAGATTTAGTCAAGCAGAACACGGGTCAGGTTTTCCTGCCTCATCCCCATTTTGGGGGTTTCTATTGCAATATTCACAGAGAGAGATGACGAAGGCTCAAGTGCTGACACAAGCTGTATTTCATAGAATCATAGTGTCACAAAAGGGTTTGGGTTGGAAGGGACCTTAAAGACCATCTATTCCAAACACCCTGCCATGTGCAGGGATTCCTTCCACTAGGCCAGGTTGCTCAAATCCCATCCAACCAGGACTTAAACTCTTCCAGGGATGGGATTTGTCTGTTCCATCTTCAGATTTCTCCTTCTTGTCTCCGCTGAGGGGACAAACCAAACCAGCCATGGACCTGTCTTTGAAGGCCAACAGTCACAAGCCCTGCAGGCATCAGCAAGCCAAGGAGAGGTTTGGAGTGTCCAGAGAGGGTTTCCCAGCCCCAGCTTTCTCTTGGTACACACCATCCCAGCCATGCAAGTTATTTGTGTCTGTGAGATCCATTTCCCCTTAATTTTGCCAAGGAATGGTCTTTAGAAAGGAAGAATAGTGAAAGCAAAGCTGCAAAAGGCATATTTTGAACTGAAGGACTGTATCATTTTGCCTTTCCTGGACTGCATCCTGCAGTGCAGCCATGGCAGGCTGGGCTGGGAATCTCTGCAGAGATGCTCATCTCCTTACCAGGGAGAGGGAGATTTGACACAGTCTGTGTACAGCTCCAGATACTGAGCCTTGTGCATACTGTACAGGGGCATTATTTGTGGAATGCTGGGGCCACCATTTTTCACCAAAACCCCACCATGAGTCCATCATGGCTCCAAGGAAGGCATATTTTCTACTGGCAAGGCTGTGTGGGTTCATTCCAGGCTCACTCCTCACCCCCAGAACAGGGACAGGCAGCAGTCCTGCCTCACCCTACTGTGGGTTCATTTCCAGGTGCTGACAGTTTCTTGCTGGTTGATGCCATGGGAGACTTTCTGGACCCTGAACAAAGGATTTTGTAAAAGTCTGGAGATGCTCTCTGCAGCCACGCTGTCTGACCCCACTGATAGTCCACAACCACATGGACACCTCAGCACTGACGGGGACATCAAAGTGGACCCAGACACTGGGACCTCTCCCTGCTTTCCCCACATCCTGCCAGTATAAGCAGCCTCACCAGTTACTTACTGGAATTCCTTAAACATGAGACTGTGCAGAGTCGCAGCCGGAGCCCAGCCCCGTGCGGCAGCTCACACCTGACCTTCCCTGATTTCCGCAGTCCTGGATGACTTGGCTTTTCCTATTAGCAGAGGACCTTTTTGCCGCTTCTTGTACTCTCAACCTCATATTTCAAATTCCTTTGCAGCTGTATCTGGTTTTCATTTAAACATATTACATTTAAAGATAGAGATAGATATATATATAATACAATGAGAAAGGATTTTCAAGGTAATAAATGGAACATGCGAGCCTAATTATTCAGGACGACCCAGTGCAGTTCGGTAAGTCCAGCGAGTTGTTTATATTGGCAAGATGGGAACAAAATATCGTTGGATATGGTCATTACTCTTATAAGATTTCAATATATATACATTGTCAGGAGTCCCTGAGTTATGAAGTCCCCCTCACTGGAGGAATAAACATGCTGGGTAGTAATCCTGGAAGCAATCAAAATGCCTTCGGCTCAGTGCCTGCAGAGCCCCTCTCTCTCATGCTGTCTGCAGGCAGCACTGAGCAGGCTTCACTCGCTGCCCAGACTCATCCACAGATGGTTTATCTAACTCTGAGGCCATGGGCAGAGCTCAGCCAGTGAGCAGAGGTAGAAATAGAATTTTTGGCATTTCAGGTTGAATTACTGGAGCTGTCTATGACTGGCCCCACTGGTCAAATAGGAAAAAAAACACAAGGGAGCTGGCTTCGATCTCAGTATGGCTGGAGGAGCCTGATGGGCGCCTGCTCCTGCCTGCTGTCCTGGAAATGGCTTTCAGGTGTTCTGGTATTGGGGAGGCAGAACTCTGCTGTTTGTCCAGGACATCCCACCTGGGAGTGCTGCCCCTGTTCCCCACCCAGCTGAGTGTGCCCGGGCAGCAGCTCCTCTGGCTGTGGATGGGAGAGCGGGCTCTACAGGAAGCGCACAGGGTAAAGGGCTGGTCTCCACTCCTGCCTCTTGTGTAGACCTTCCTGCCAATTGAGAAGAGCATGGTCCAGGGAAGCAGGGCACTCTGGAGATACAGGGCAGAGCAGCACTGAGATATCAGATGCTGAAAATGCCACAGCACCCCTTTAGCTTCCATGGGAGGCCACCAACTGCACAGAAACCTCTTTGTGATGGTGATATACAAGCTCCTCTGAGAAACAGGGCACCCTCCCAGCTCCTGTGCAGGGCACATCACAGGGTAAAGGGGTGCCAGGGCTGGAAATACTCAAGTCCAAGCAGTGGCTACTGTTATGCAGTGACACACTGCCTACCCTCAGCAGCTCAACTCCTGCTCATTCCCAACAGGGCAGCCAGGAAAATCCTGGAAAGGCTCTCTGATGGGGAAAGGACCCACCCCTCAGCTGGCCCTGTGTCTGGGGGGTATAAATCAGCCCAAAAGACAGCGGTTCTGTTTCAGGAAGAAGTTAACTTTCCACTGAATGCACTGAGCTGACAAGCAGTGGAGCTTTGGCTGTTTACCCCAGAGCCCAGGCGTCATGGTCCACATGGCTGGAAGTCTCAGTGGGGCTCTATTCACTTTGATTTTACACCAGGGTTAACTAGACCCCGGTAATTATCCCCTTTTAACAAGGCAGTGTTTACACCTATGAGAAAGGGTCAGCTCCTGACTTGTTCGCTGCAGCTGGAAGGAGAGTATTGCTCATGGCAGCTGGAGACATGATGTGACTGTAGGGGGGAAAGAAAAGATGGGAAGAAAGAAAGAAGTGGAAATAGGAAAGGTGATCTTAAAGCTCAGATGAAAAATATCCCCCATGATCCTTGACTCCACAGCTTGCTCCCTCCCCATCCCTTCTTCCCTGACCATGTTGTGATGCAGGCTCAGAGAGCACATGGAGATAGTTGGAAGCTGGGATAGGTTGATAGATTTCTTAGCTCCTGAGCTATTAAATGTCTGGACCGGCTAATTTTAAAGCAAACAAGCAAAGGCCAAATGACAAATTGTTTGGGAGGCCCTTCAGCAGGAGGATGGAGTTTTACGACCACCAAGGGCACTGTTGCCGCCATTAAATCTGTGGACATAGGGGGAAAATAAGATCTGATTTATTTGGTGATGGTGGAAAATATTATCCAAGCTATAATTTATTGATCATTGCATCCTCCCAGTTTTCAAGGCCTCTTTTATTGTGCATATGGAACATATACATATTTTTACGTGCATATGAGGCCGCACACATCATGGCTCCTGCACTTCAGGAATTTTTACATGCTCTGCTGGCTGTGGGGCAGGAGCCAGCAATGCCACCAGCCCCAGTAGAGCAGAGTGGGGACCAGCTCCCTGTGGCGAGGGACAGGTTACATTGGGGCTGGGGCTGCTCTTTGGTAAGGCCAGAAGCCATGGGATTACCAGGAATGACTTGACATTGGCAGCAGCTGCTGGTCTTGTGGTGCTCATCCAGGTCCAACATCTCTATGAGGATGTACAGCCCAAAGACTTGGGCATCTGTTCACCTCCTTCTTCCTGCTGAATGCTGATCACAGGTCACTGCCATAGGGTCCTTCCTCTCCTCCCTGTGCTTGCCCTCCCTCCTGGTCCCCAAGGTGTCATGGAGACACATGGAATGGTTCGGGCTGGAAAATCCCGCTAAGATCACCAAGTCCAACTGTACCCTGGCACTGCCAAGGTCACCACTAAACCATGTCCCCAAGGGCCTCACAACTTTTAAATCCCTCCATCCTGTGCCAGGGCTGGACAACCCTTTCCATGAAGAAATTATTCCTAATCTCCAATCTAAACCTCACCTGGCACAACTTCAGGCCATTTTCTCTTGTTCTGTTGCTTCTTACCTAGAAGAGACTGATCCCCACCTCATATCCACAAGGAGAAATACTGTCCCTGGCAAAGGACAAACTGATCCAAACCCCCTTTCACTCCCATGGTAAGGGAAAGGCAGACCTCAAGGAGGTTTGTTCTTTCCAAAGAAGAGCAGGGACACACACCAAAGTGCTGGCAGCAGCATTTCCCAGTGCTCACAGCCAGGCTTGGGGTGCCATGGACTCCAGCTGCCTCTGTTACCTGGCTTGAGGAGCAGGATTGCTTCCTGCTGCAAGCACAGAAGCAAAATTCAAGGTGGTAAATGAAAAAAGGGCAGGCTTGGGCTCCCTGGGAGCTGAGCTGGAGCTGGAGGCTCTCTAAGCCAGTCCATCTGGAGAGGAGAGAGCCGGGCTCTGCAGGGATAGCCGGAAATAACAGCAATTTATGCAGTTATGTTTCCAGATTTTTTTTCTCTAACCATCAAATAATACCGTAAGGGGGGGAAAAAAGAGAAAGGAAATAGAAAAAGCAATATAGAGACCAGAGCTTTTAATCCTCCCTGAGTTCCCAGAGAAATCCAGGGCCTCTTTCCATCCGTTAACTCACTCCTGCTCTCCATTAGAGCCTCCTCTAACCGACCTGGGGAGTGGAGCCCAACTTCTCCACCCAGTCTGTGACAGCTTTTCCCTGTGCAAAGCCTTTGGATGCAAAACCTGATCCCTGCAGCTTTTGGAGGTGACTGTGGTGGCCCTTCTGTGGCAGGTGCCATTTGCAGAGCATCACACCCTTCTAGTCTGGCAGCCCAGGGTAAGCAGGAGCCAGTGCCAGGCAATCCCTGGGAGCTAAGAATTGCTCCTGAAGCAGCACAGAGATCTTAGCCTCCTACCCTGCCAGGATGATGCTCAATCCCAGTCAGACATGGCAATTCCCAAGAGTGTCTCCAGTACCGACTTGTAGTTATCGCCATAGCCCTGTGTGCAGCTGATCCAACAGTAGCTGCAGTTCCACATCTCCAGAGAATGACAGAAAAACAACTTATAGAGGGAGGCAAAGCCTCCCAGGCCCTGCACCAGAGCTGTGTGCTCTCCTCTGAGTCCTGCACAGCCTGTGAATGCTGCATTGCTCTCGGAGCTCAGGATGTGTTTCAGCTTGGAGCAGAGTTCTGCTCTCCCTGCAGTCACCCATCGCCCAGCACCTGCCAACACCCACAGCACTGGACCAAGGGGTGTGCCCAGGTGCCAGGTGTGATGGCATGGAGATGCTTGGGTCTCCAGCATTCTGCTTTGAAGGAGAGCACAGGAAAAAAGCTGCCAGGAGGCCAGCGAGGCAGAGAGCCCTGGGAGCACAGAGCCCCTGCAGTGCCACTCATTTGTTTTCCTTGATTTAGGGAGCAAAGGCTGGGGCAAAGGTGGGTTGCCCAGACCACCCACAGCCTTTGGTGGTGACAAGGAGTGATGGGCCAAGAGGGACCTGCCATCCCCTCCACACCCCAGCCACAGCCAAGTGGGGGATGCAAGGCTGATGGGCACAAGCTGAGGCATGGATAGATTCCTGTGGCAGTGCCCAGCAGCTCAGCTACTGCTCCCAACAATCCAAGGATGGGAGAGGGCTGGGTTTGCCCAGACAGCAGGGCTAAACACAGCTGTGTGATGACAAACTGTACAGCTGTTTTTCCTCTGGCATCTGGAAGTGAGCTGAAGAAAGTATTTTTGGGTGGACTAAGGGTTCCCATTGCACCTATCATGTTGGGAATCAGTGAGAAGATGGATAGCTGCATCCTCTCACTTGCCAGGCAGAAAATGAGAAGTGCTCAGAGAGCTGCTGGGGCTTCTGCCTGTGACACAGATGGACCAGGGTATGGGTCCCCATGCCCAAATCTCCTCTTAAGAGACCAGTGAGAGTGTTGGACTGAATGGAACATCCCACTGAATGCTTTGTCCTAAGGCACCTTTCTTGCTGGGGGAAGAGGATGTGGTACCTGACCAGACTGCCCTGATCAGCAGGGAGAGTGGGCCATGGGAACAATGATTTCCTGCCTCAGCCATGAATGAAACAGCAAATATTTTCTCCTTTTCTTGGAAAAAAACAGGAAGAAGGTTGTGCTGCTTCCAGAAGAGAGCAGAGCCTTTCAACATGCTCATGCATCAGTTGGACTCAATGCCCAAAGCGCAGTGCAAGGTTTCTGGCATCACCCAGGCTTGCTGGACAGGCTTCTCGAGGGACAGACAGGGCTTGGGGTGAGCCAGCCGCTGTCAGCACAGACCCCCCTTGATGGGAGCAGGCAGAGGACATGCAGCCCTCACTCTGTGCAAACAGAAGAGGATCTCTCTTGGCACTGGAGCTGTTTTCCCTTCCCTGAGTAAAATGCCCAAGTACTTGCTATATTTAGACACCAGGGTTTTTCAGGAAACAAAAAGAGGCTTGTGTGAAACGCCGTGTTCACCTCTGGAGATGGCTCCTGCCCTCCTGCCCAGGGCTGGCCCCAAAGCCCATCATTGCATCAGTGCCAACCCCACGTGTCCTCCCTGCACTGCCAGCCCTTCCCGCAGGCATTGGGGGTCCCTGAAATGCCCTTGAAACACGGCAGACTCTGCGGGTTCTGGCCAGCCCCCTTTTCACATGGGGAAAGGCTTAGAAAAGCTGGCAGAGAGCCAAAGCTTCAGTGGGGAAGGGAAGCAGTGCCTGACTCTGATTGCCACCGAGTCCTGGGAGCAAGGGCTGCTGATGCTGGACGACAGAGGGCACTGAAGGTGGTAAAGCCATCCCACAATAAAAGCTTCTCCAGCTTTCTTGATGTTTTTACCTTAACAGAGAGAAAAAGAAAAAGGTTGCCTTTTTAAGTAATTTAAATTTAATAAAGACTTGCCACCAATCCTCAGGGTGCCCGGGCTGGGGTCGCTGTCACCCACCCACAGCTGTGGGGCAGCCCTCCCTACAGCACTCCCCTTTTCCAACTGGATGGCTTCCCAGCAAGGAGCAGCAGGAGAAATCTTGGCTTCTGGCGGGGAAAGGCAGCCAGCGGCAGGGAAGGGTGGGGAGGGAAGGCGATGCATTTCCAATGCTCAGCGCACCATCCTCGCAAGCATCCTCGTAATTGCAGCCACATGCTGGCTCTCACAGCCCTCACCTCACGCGAGCCCCAGATCTCCTTCTCCGCTCCTGGGGCTGCTGTATAGTCCCCCCCACCCTCCTCCGGCCCAGACATGCCTTTCATCTCCAGTTTTAGGCCAAGAAAGAGCTGCACCCGTTCTGCATCACGGACCTGTAAACCCAGCGGGGCCGGCGGGGAATTTCCAACACACCCTTGAGCCACAGAGAAAAATGACGGACTCTGGATTATATCGGTCCCCAAGCCCTTCACTCTCTTTCTTTCCTGCCTCTGTCCTCCAACATGAATATTTATCCCCTCGCCTGGGCTGCCTTTGCGCCGGCCGTCGCCATCGGCATTCCTGCAGGAATTCCTCCTTCTCCCGCCACCGAGTGCAGCTCGGGGCCGGGGCGAGGGGGAGGCAGCCCTTTTCATTTCCAATCCCCCCATCCTCGATGGAGAGTAAACATTGTTCCTCTCACAAAGGCGGGTATTGTAGCAGGACGGGGGGGAAGGCGAGCGGGAGGAGGCGCGGGGGAGATGAAGTGCGAGCGGGAGGGAGGGAGGGCACGGGAGAGCCCCCTGAGAAGAGGGAGAACGGGATGTGAATATAAATTCTGTAAATATTTTCTTTAAGGTGCTGCATGTAATCCCAGGAAATAGATCCAGTTTCACGGGAGAATGGGGGCAGAGGGATTTACTTTGCCACGGGTTTCTCCACACTGATTAAAACCCTGATGGAGAGTTTGGGGGGAGCACCCCAGGCAGCTCAGGAGAGCACCAGAATCTTCTTCTGCCTCCCCTCCAGGTCCAGACACCAGTCAGCTGCACCTTGTCCCCTGTGCTGTCTCCACTTGCACTCCACAGGCCCTTCTCCTTCTGGATAACACTTGGACAGGCTGGTAAAGCAAAGAAAATGGGGCTTTAGTCCTTCAACAAAGGGTTTAGAGCCCACCAACCACATCACCCTGAGCAGTGACAAGGCTCTGAGTTGAGGTGGAGGATGTGGCACCCCAGGGAGCTGGCCATCACCTCATTAAAGTCAAGCAAAAATCTTGAGATTTTTCTAAAGGGGACATCCCTGGGAATGCTGTCCTATGGGCAGTGGCAGCCACGGGACAACCCCAGCATTCCCTCTCCTGCCCAGGAGCTGCTGTATCCGTCCTTCACCCACACAGACCAGCTCCCCTTTGCCAGGGAAAAGACAGGAGATAGGATGCCATGGACTGGCCATGCCAGAGGGGTGGGCTGCTGCCTGTCCCCCACTCCATGGGGCAGGGGCTTTCCCAGCCCTCCCACAGAGTTGCCAGAGAGGATGAGCCTTTACCCCGTTCTGGTCCAACGAGCCATTGAGTCTCCTTCAGAAAAGGATTACCAAAACATCCAATTACGCTTTCTCTTCTGCCTGTCTCCTCTCTTCTCCTCTCCTTTTCATGTTTTTGTCATTGTATGAAACAACTGTGTCCAGAAGTCATGATTACTATAGACACTTGCTTTAATGGTGATTCTTCACTTGCCTAGCTCCATGCCAGGAGCCTCATTTGCCTTCCTGCAAACACTCTACAGCCTGCTGGCCTTAGGACATCAAGCAAAGCACCCACCATTGGGCAGGAGCCAGGATTCCAGAATGGCTGGGGAGCTCAGCCCTATCCCCAATTCTGGCCTTTGATACCCATGGCCATCTCACAGCAGACCCCTGTGAAAGGTAAAAGCTGGGAGGCCACCCCATGCCTCCATCTGCTCCTTGAGCCACATGCATGCACAGAAAGCACTAATTCTAAGGCATTTCTATGAATGCAACAGTTACTCTCTACAATTATTATTATTCCAGTTGCTCAAAGGGGATCCCTACCACCAGCAGCTGGTCCCCTCCCCACACACGCATTCGCAGGGCAATACATGTCATGGTCACAGTCCCCTTTTACCTGGGGCACCATGAGGTGTGACATTCACTGATGGGGCAATGGGAAGGTCAGAAGTATAACCGCATTGTGAAAGAGAGTAGAGCAGTTCAGGGAGGTCTCGGGGGGCTCAGCAGGCTGACCTGGAGGTGTGCCTCCCCCTTTCACTCCCAGGAGGATCCCTGCACACTTACTTCATTCCTCCTTCCTCAATCCCTGTCACTGGCTCATATCTGAGACAGAATGTGGGGCTCCCCAGACCTTTGATCTGCTCCAGCACAGCTGTTCCCAGACCTTTATGTAAGGAACGAGAAATGTGACTGAAATAACCAACAGAGTGAACAGAAGCAAGTGTGAAAGGCTATAAATAAATATGACACAATAACTGTGGTCACTGCTAAATAAGTTTTAAATTGAATTGATGGTATAAATAGAGTTGAAAGCAGAGATGCCACCAGCAGGTGACATGGATTTGAGGTGGGGAGCGACTGGAGTGATGCAAGTGCAAATACATTGAGGCCCTACATGTGTTCTCATTACCCTACTCCATCCTTGCTGTCCGTCAGCCATGGAAGTGTTTATTTCTTCCATTCCTCCTTTGGAGAGTGCGTGAGTCCTCCATGAGAAGAGAGTTGGGCACAGGGGGATGGGAAAAGCCCATGGAAGACTGTGGCTCCTCTATCCTCCCAGCTCCCAAGAAGTCTGCCATTCTTACCTCCCATTATCCCCACTGGACTCATAGGAACCAGAGAGGGTGGGATATGCCAGCCCAGCCCTCAAGGGGGATGAAGAAGGTTGTGCTCCCTCAAGGGAGGTGGTAGCTCAGGCCCCTTTTGCCCATGGCACCCTCCCAGACCCCCATGGGCAGCCTCTCATGAGGCCTCCAAACAGCCATAAAATGGGGTTCACATTTCACTTTTGATGTTTAGAATCTTTACTTTTTTGCCTTTCCTTTCTTTCTCCAGCAGATGTGGCCTCTCTGTCTCCACAAGGTCTGGTTTCTTCGCAGTGCTGTCCATAACACTTGACAACAGGAGATGGGCAGGCACTGTTTTCCTTGCTGGCTGATGCAGAAGCTACTTGAGCTCCTTAAGCCAGTCACTTTGCACCTACCTCTCACATTGCAGGTGCCCAAATGCTCTGGTTACCTCGATTCTGAACCCAAACAAGAATGAAAGGGTTGAGTGTAAGTAGTATAAAAAGTATATAGGATAAGCACTGCAGTTCCCATGTAACCACAACACCATCCCATGTCCTTGGCCCCAAAACAGACCAAGGAGCAGAGCCAGGAACCTGCCCCTCCTTGCATCCCAAGTCGCTGCTGCAACATCACCTTTGCAGACTTTGCTCTTCTATGTACAGTGATTCAGCAACACTCCAGAAATGCTCAGCAAACATTGAACACTGAGATCAGCCACGGGAGATCCCGGTGGGGTCGGTGATGGTGCTGCTGTCTGAGTCATGCCACAATGGGGCTCACACTGCCAGCTGCCATCAGTGCCAGCACAGGATGCTGCCAGCACCACTTGCTCAGCAGGACTCCCCACCATGGCCATTGGGTCAGAGACCTCTTCTGACTTTATCCACAAAGACTTGCCCAGCTCAGATTCACAGCAATCCTGGCAGGGTGAAAAACTTCTCCCTCTTTTCCATCTTCCTCACTGTGGGTCCAAACCAATCTATCTGCAGTGGTCTCTCTCTCCCCCAGTTAATATTTGGGCAAACACCCCTGTTGGTATGAGAGCACCCGGCTTGGTTCAGCTCAATGAGAGGGCTGGTGTGGGGAGAGCAGGGGGGAGTGTGTGTGGGAAGGGGCGAGGGGCTGCAGATCAGGGCTGATATGGCCTGGCATTTTGGCAGAATTTTCTAGGACAGTTTGTACAGTGTCTTCCCTATACAATGGTTATGTCTAGTCGCCGCACTGCAGCTCTCATTTCCATGAGCAAGGAATTCAACCGAAAAGTAAACAGGAAAAAACGTTACATCTCACAGTTTATAAATATATACGGAATTATTTAGGCAGTCAGGCCAATTTGCACAGATGCCGCGTATATGCTGTGACAGATCTCTGTGTTGTTTTGGAGCCACTCCTTGTGAATGGGAAACAGGGCTGGTTTCTCGCCATGTCTGCATGAAATATCAGTATCCTCCTGCAAGCTGGCTGCCAGCAACGAGCTCCGGCTCTTGGGAACAGCACTGTGAGCTGATCCAAGCTATTTGCACGTAGTGCTGAGGGACTCGAGCTCCCACGTTTCCAACTTGGGCTGCATAAGGCCTTTGGAAGAGGCAGAGGAGTTTTTTCCTGGGCACTGCATTGGGGATTTCAGCCTGGGATCTGATGGGACAAATCGTGCTTTGGTGGGGTGAGGGGCAGGATCTGCCCTGGCACACACATCTACCCACAAGGGGATGAGTTGGCATCCTGGTTCCCTGTTTCAATAGGCTGGAGCTGCTGGTTTCCATGGCTTGGGCGTAGAGAGGGGCACAGACAGGGCAGCCTGACCTCCAACTCCACATTGCCCAGGGGAACAGGGATCCCAAGCCCCGATCCCATCCTCCTCCTCCACAGTGAGCATCCCACCATGCCCTGAGCCCAGAGCCACAGACCAGATTGAAATGATGGGACTGGGCTTTTTCCAATGTCTCTTCCTCCCCCTCTCACACCCAGCCTGAGTCCAGAGGTTTATTCAACCTGACAACCGAGTGACTTGATCATTTGGAGCGATGTCTTAATTACAGGACATCCTCCATGGTGTTTTCTGGCTATGGCCAGTAAAAGAAACTTCTCTTTGCCATCTCTATCTGCCCCCCCAGCACCACCGAGCTGTGCTGAGCCATGAGAGCTGCTCAGACAGTGGGGATATTGTTTTGGCCATTCCCTGAATGGCCCAGCCTCCTCAGCTGTAAAATAACCTAGAGGATAACTAAACAAACCCCAGACAAACACTTCTTTAAAGGCACTGCTTACTTTGCAGCAGGCATTTCCCCCTGCCTGCCACATGGACTCACACTGGGTTTTCTTTTCCTCACTCTCTCAAGGGTGACACGCTTGCAGTGCCCTTGCAAGGAATTACATGGGGAATGAGGGACAGCAAGGCATGGGTGGCCATGGGGAATGCCATGGGCTCTTGTGGACCACACTCTGCTCCACCCCAGCCCTGGCTCAGGGATGGAGACCTCACAATCTGAGGCATCTGGAGCAAAGAGGGAGGCAGAGAGCAGCTCTTTGAGCTGGTCTGTGTTGGAGCTGGGAGGAAGATGGTGTTTCAGAGGGTTCAGCTCTAATCTATTACCTAGAGGGACTGCAATTTTTCCCTGAAAAAACACTGCTGGCCCACAGGAATACTGGTCCAAAGTCCACTGAAGCCAGTGGAAAAACTGTCTTAGACCACTGCATCATTTGTGACCCGAGGGGACTGCTGAGCTCCCAGGGACAAAACCAAGTATTTAGGGGTGATAAAGCCCCTCCAGACTGTGATGGTTGAGTGGGGAGGTCAGGACAGGTCCCTTCTGGGAGGTTTTGCTGCTTTTTAACTATCCCTCATAAATAGGAGAAAAGTTCTGGCCAAATCCTCATTCAGAGTCAATCTAAGCATTTCCTGACTTGGTGTTGATTTCACAGATTAAAGCTGGTTAAAAACAACCTGGTCACAATCCAGACAGCATTAATTTTTGGGAAAAGATATTGAGGAATTTCATTTGAGTACGTTCCGAGAGTAGGGGCTGTGTTTTTCCCACCAGGAGCCTTGTTTGCTTTGGGAATACGTGCAATAAACACATGAACACTGAGCCCCAGCTACAAGCAAGGAGGTTGCTTTCTGCTGCAAAAGCATTGGGTTTTTTGTATAAATACGGGATATTATCCAATCTGAGGTTATGCCTTTAGTTTCAGGTCTGCCAGTGAGCCACTAACCCAAAGCATTACAACTGCACCCAAGTTCTCATGTTCATGGGGGCTGCAGTAACAGCCTGGGATTTGGCATGGGGGAGCAGGACAGGAGTTTAGGATCAAAAATTGCGCTGATCCCAAAATAAAGGGGTAGAGGTTGTTAAATAAATAATCCCTCCATATTCCTACAGCCTGTTAGGGAAGGCTTTATTTCTGATATTGCTGACCCATTCAGATTGAGTGTGCCTTTGCAAAGACAGGCGAGGAAACCCAAAATACAGCGCTGCAGCATGTGCTCTGGAAATATGTGCAGATCACAAATTTTGGCAGTTTCCTGAGATCAGGAAATTCCTTGAGAGTTCGGGAAATTCTCCAAGACTGAACCCAAGTTATTTCACTTGCAGAACATATCAAGTTCTCCTCCTCCTCTTTTTTTTTTTTTTTTTTGTTGGTGATGGGTCAGTGGGACCTTGGCAAGTGCATGTTGCTGTACAGTGAGAAAGAGGATTAGCAAACACTGCCAAAGGCCAAATGCAGCTGCAGGGCCTGCAGAAACAGCTGCTTGCAAAGGGAAGTGGGTGAAGCCAAATATCAGCCATGAGGTCCCAGATCCAAGCAGGTCTGGAAGGAGCCCAAGCTGG
>JAOXXN010000252.1:5169061-5186936 GCA_026770055.1 Myrmophylax atrothorax | reverse complement strand
GGATATCAATTTGGATATTGAGGAGAAAATGGAGATTGATACGGAAGAGGACGTGGAAGAGATGGAGGTGGATGTAGAGGACAACATAGAAATGATGGAAGTCGACGAGGCTGATGAAGTGGAGGACATGGTGTTGGGATGAAGACAATCCCACCAGCAGCAGGACAGGCAGGTGCTCCACATCCCTGCCCCAGGGACAGTGGGTCACCTGGTGCCAGGCTGGGCTGGGCTGGGTATCCCCGCTCAGGGACACGGTGCCCGTGCCCTGCATTCTGGCAGCACAACCCCCACCCCTGCCCTGCTTTGGGCCACACAACCCCTGTCCCACCGCCTGGCCCAGCTCCCATGCCCAGCTGGGCTCAGGCCTGGCTGCACAGTGCCGCTGTGCCCAGTGTGTGCCAGGCTGGGGGCACATGACACACCCAGCAGGGCCCAGTGCACTGACCGTGCTGCTTGCTTTCTTGCAGGACTGATGGAGATGCCAGATGTGGCTGTTTTTCTGTACATATGTTTTGGATGTTGCTGTTTTGTAATGCCCCTGTAAATATGTTCTATCAATTAAGGTTTTTAAGAAGTTTTTTATGATGTAAATAAGTTTTAAAAGTTGCTGTTTTTAAGAAGGTTTTTCTATTATAAATATGTTTTGCAGCTCATTGTTTTTGCTGCTCTTCTGTAAATAAATAGTCTTTGCATTTCACACCCAGCTCTCTTTGTATTTGCTCTCAGCACACATGCAGTTTTGTAGAGTTGTGGTTTACTCTTGCTCCAGGTTCCCAGGGCTTGAGGTGCCTGGGGGTGATGGCACAGCTAGCCTGGGGGTGGAGGTACCTGTGCATAGAGCAGGTCCCACTTACAGAGGTCACACTCTGCTTGCATTTGCTCTGTACACACTTGGTGCTTGCAGAAGCAAATCCCACGGGGCCCTGGCCCCTGGAACTAATCTGGGAGCAAGGTTCTGCACAGCCTCAGTACTGGCTCTTTTGTAGTTGCAGCTGAGTGGTCTCAGGGCAGAGCCAGCTGTGGCTGAGCACACAGGTATTGAGTCCCAGCCCAACCCCTCTTTATGGCAGCTGAACTTTCCGATACAGTCACAGGAATAAGCTTCTGCCCTGGCACAAACTTGTACAGGAGATTTACCCCCTCCATGTATGCACACAAAGCCAGGATTTTCTTACTGTATTAAATCAATTTTGATATCTTACCTGATGGTAACAAGTTAAAAGGAAAAAAAAAATGAAAAAAGAAGCCAGAAAAAGCAGTTATTTTTTAGAAGCTGGTCCCATCTCCACTAAAACCCCCTTGGCAAGATATTTCAGCAGACTAAACCAAATGACATTTTAAAAGGACATGGAGCCTGGCTCCCACTTCTGTGTACAGGACTACAGCAGACAAGAGGCAACCTTGCTTAAGGCACTATTTATTATTGCTATTAGACAAGAGCACTCAAATACCCAACACCTTCCATCCACCTTAATGAGTTGGTGGGCAGTTTCACTACCAAACTACAGGTAGCTGGACTGTCTGGGAACACTGGTCATACTGGACGTAGCAATAGCTATGCCAGAGGCTCATCAATAGATGTAGCAGTGACCAACCACCACCTCTAAAAAAGGATCCATGCTTTAGAGAGGTTACATACATTAGAAGAGACCCAGCTTACAGGAGTTTTAGTTTAGCAACAGGAGGTTTTGTAGAGTCAGAGCTCTCTTTTTCTTCCTCTGGCCACCTGAAAAGGGGTGTCATGACCTTGATGATAAGTGCAAAATACTTGAGCAGCAAATGGGGGAGGAAGCGCATCTGGAGCATTCAGTCATGGCAAGGGACACACAGGAGAGCCCTGGATCAGGTCTCCACAGGGAAAGGGGTTAGAAAAAGGCATCCAAGTCAACATCAGGCAGTGGAGGCCTCCAGTAGGAAAAGTGGCTGTAATCTGGGCATGCCAGACCAGCGCTCCCACTCTGTTCCAGGGGAGGGAAGATGAGCTCCACCAGCTCTGACAGCCGCTCATACCTGTGAGGGTAAGAGAAGTTGCATTGGAGTCATGGGGCATTTGTTTGCTTTTCTACACCCCAAGCTGCTTCTCTGGGTTAAAGTCAGGTTACCCCACAGATGCTGAGGAATAAGCACAATGCTTACGTTGACTTGTGGTTCTTTGTGAGCTCCTGGATCAGTTCTCCCTTGGGATTGACGGTGAATATGCGGCTCTCTGGCAGCCCCACTTGCTTGTAAGCACAGATATCCTGCCCAAGGAAGGCCAGCACAGCATGAGAGCTGCGGAAAGGCACCACCACCGAGCCTGAGCCCTCCCTCTGCCCCAGGAGACCCACTCACATGGGGCCTGTTTCCAAAAGCAGCATGGAAGGGACACGTTGAGGCAAACAGGCTTTGGATGTCCTTCAAGCAGGCAATCTTGAACACATCTGACTTCTTCTCAATCACCTCCCTGCAGCACAAGACACACGGTCAGAGTGGCATCAGCTGGCCAGGACTGCAGGCAGTCAGGCTGTCTGGGGCTCGGGGAAGTGATTTGGAAGGCAGGCGAGGTTTTGTGCCTCAGGAGTTTCACCATGGAGCTCCAGGGAGGGCAGACAGGTGCCTTGCTGCCTCCCACAAAAGGCATTGTGCACCAAGGAGGGCAGAGCAGTCCGAGGCTGGGACATCCCTCAGCAGTGAGCTGGGGAAAGGGGTGCTGTCCTCAGGGACACAGGAGATGAAGGAGAGGACACAGTACTTGCGGAAGGCAGAGAAGAGGCTGCTGGGGTCAAGCAGGATGGGGCCCCCGGGGAGGGCATAGCCTTGTTCATTGACCCACTTCAGGTAGTCTTTGGTGATGTTGGCCATGCCAATTGCCCTGGCTGAGCAGTAGAGGAATTTGTAGCCGTTCCTAGAGAGAGCACAGGGAGCCTCTCTGAGCTGTGTCCTAGGCAAGGCATTCCCCTGCTTCAAGGAGGAGGTGAGTACCCAGCCTGAGCCCAAACCTGTTCACTCCTTCAGCAAGCAAGGCGGTTCCACAAACAAGACAAATGCCTTATACAGAGACCTGTGCTAAGCCAAATCCCCACCTGCCTCACACACAGGAGGGGGTCCCTACACCACCCTCCAGGCTCTCCCCAGCAGCCACACAGCCACTCAGCTGCACAGGACCCACTGCTGCTCAGCACCCACACACCCAGACAGGATGCCCAGGCAGCAGCACCACCATCCCACCGGGCTGCCTGGGGATAAGGGGGGACAGTACCCAACCCTTGCAGGCCTCCAGGGCAGAGGGCAGCTCAGCCAAGGCAGCACCAGGGTGGTCAGAGGCAGCTAAAATACCAGTCCTGTCCCTGCAGCTCCCAGAGCATGTTCTTCCCAGGGCTGGGATGAGCCATCCACAGGCCCACAGTGCCTCTCAGTGGCCACAGGGGCCAGGGTCTGAGCTGGAGGCTCTGCAGGGACACACTGCTGGTGTCACCCCTCAGGGGTTGGTCCCCTGGGCTGTGGCAAGCAATCGCTGGGCACCAAGAGAGGCACCAGCACAAACCCAGGGCTGGCAGTGCTGGGGAGCTCCTGCCACCACTCTCAGGTAGTCTCATCTCGACTTCAGTGCTCAGATTCATCTTCCCAGCAAAGCCTCCACCAACACACTCCTTCCAGAGAAGGCAATGCCAGCATCTGCTCCCAGGGGACCCCCTGCTTTCACCCCCCCATCATCATGTAGGCAGCACAGCCATAACTGACAGCAGGTAATGAGGCTATTCTGGCCAGTATCAGTGATTAAGAAGCCCTGACTCTGACTCCCTCAGTTTCCTACTTCCCCTTGGCCTCACTTGATCCAATACCTACAGGTGGATTTTGTGGAAGAGTTTCACAATCCCATGATGAGTCCAGTCTTTACCCAGATGTGGCAAGATGTGCCCAAGAGCATCTGACCTAGAAGGAAAGGACACCGGGTTAGCGCGATCCAACCTGGTGGG
Source organism: Myrmophylax atrothorax (assembly GCA_026770055.1). Classification (NCBI taxonomy): domain Eukaryota; kingdom Metazoa; phylum Chordata; class Aves; order Passeriformes; family Thamnophilidae; genus Myrmophylax; species Myrmophylax atrothorax. The sequence goes on along the minus strand of JAOXXN010000252.1, from coordinate 5,182,980 downwards.
TATCTACCCCCAGCACCATGGGTTTGTGGTCCCTTCTGCATGCTTATGCAAGCCTTTAAGGGACACTTTCCCATATCAGGGGAAGACAGGGATTTTAGGTAGGAGAAAGGCCCTTTTACTTGGTGATGGTGCCGTCGATGTCCGAGATCACCACCTTGTCATCGCAGTTCCACAGGTAGATGGTGGCCTCGCAGCGACATGTGCCCTGGTACTGAGTTGTCACACTGAACACCACCTCGTTGGGGCCATCCTGCAGATTCAACCTTTCCTGTGGCAGAGGGGCAGCAAAAGTGTTACACCAGCACCAATTCACACCAGTCCAAGGCTTGTCAGAAGCCACATTGCCACCCAGCCAGGCCAGAGATCCCAAGCCTCTGCATGGTGGCTACCTGCAGAAAATACTTGGATACCCTATAAAAACACTAGGTAAGGAGTAGAGAAATCCTTCTTAAGGGTTGTCTCACCTCTACACACACAGAGACAGTGAAGACAGAGGAGTAAATACATACGATTTGTTCAGAGGAGAGCCGCAGGGATTTCTTGTAGGCTGTCAGAGGATTTTCAGCAGGGGTCTCTATTGCCAACATGTCCCCATAGTGCAGGGTCTCATCATAACTGAATGACTCTTCTTCCTCCTGCCTACAGAAAGAAGAGCTTGGTTGGACTGGGATCAGCTGGAGTCTTAAGAGAGCTTTCTGCACTCTTACATTAGGTAAACTTGGGAATAACTGGTCACTTAGGAGAAGAGATCAGGAGCATGCAGACTCCTGAAGGTGACCTGAGAGGGAGGCACTCACGTCTGTGGAGCAGAGTCAGGCTGCAGCATCCCCTCACTGGCTATCCCTGGCCTCGGCTGCTGCTGCAGGCAGAGAAGGGTGTGCTGGTTTTGGCTGGGATAGACTTAATTTTCTTAACAGTGGCTGGTATGGGGCTGTATTCTGGATTTGTGCTGAACACAGTGTTGGTAAGAGAGGCGTTTTTGTTATTGCTGGGCAGTGCTTACACAGAACTAAGAGCAGGAACAGGGGCTGCTTTGCTTTTCTTCCACTCGGAGCAGCAATGCCAGAAGAAAGGCAGCAATGCTCCCCCTACCTTCGCAAGGACACCGCCCATGAAGAGGAAGGAAAGCTTGGTACTGTGGTGGGGCAAGGAGACCAGCATGCACACATGGTGCCTGGAGACCTGGCATGAAGGGCACATGGCAGGAGGCCTCACCATTATAAGGTCTATGTTACTGCATCACCAGGCATTTTTCTGCTGCTCAGGTACTAACAGACCCAAGAGGAGAGGAGAAACCTTCAGAAGTCACCTTTCCAGGTCCTGAACGTCCTCATATTCAGATTCAGGCCCTCCCCCATGCCCCTGCTGCTCCTCTACCCCCAACCCCTGCCAGTCACTAGAATGGTGCTTATCCCCTGGGGACATGGTTGTCACATCCACTGCTACAAACACACCTCCTCTGCTGGGAATTCTCTCCTTTTCCAAAACCACCACCTTCTGCCTTTCTTGTGCATCTTCTCCTTCACCAATTCATCGATAATGCTCTGTGAACACGGCAGAATAAGGTATAAAGCCAGTCCTCAGCCCAGGGAGGCTCAGTGCAGGATCCTCAGGCCCTGCTGAGAGTCAGGGACAGGAAATGTATTGTACCACTGACCTCAGGAATGTTCCTGTGGAAAGCTTGCAGGGACAGGACCATGGGAGCAGCCACTGCCCAGCTGTAATACCTGAAAAAAGCAAGAGGGATGGGCACATCACCACTCCTGGAGTGAGATCTCTTTACAGATGACCAACATGCAGCATGGCCACCTCCCCTCCCACAGCTACTGCAGTACAATCATGCTCTGGGATGGAGTCACACTCCTACAGAAGGGTTTCTGTAGAAGCAAAGGGGGCACACTGCCCATTATGGGATGAAGCAGCAGAAGAGCAGGCCACTCACTTGTTGTTGATCAGTATTACCAGGTTCGGGTCATTGATGAGCCTTGGATTCTCAGCAAACTGCTGGTAGGAAACCATGTGCTCCATGAACTTCTCTGGTGGGACAGAGGCTGTGTCATGCTACTGGTGGACATGATGGATTTTGAAGCTGCCGGTTCCCCCTGCACTCTCACCTACCATGAGAGATCTGCCTGCTGCCTCTCAGGCCCCCACACAGTGACAAGGCAACTGCAGGCATGGAGCCAGAGTCCATGGGAGTGTCAGCAGGCAAGCTGGATGGCAGCTGGACACACAGAGGGTTGCTGGGGTCTGTCACCAGCTGCAAACTCTGCTCTTTGTCACTACCAAGAGAAGAAAGAGTGGTGACATCAGACAGTAGTTTGAAACATACCTTCATCCTTTGTGTCAAGGGAATTGATCAAGAAGGTCTGAGCCTTGGCTAGCTGGGGCAACTCATACCTCCTGGGGAAATAAAGAGCCACCTGCTTCTCATCCAGGTTGGAGAGGTCTTCCAGGTACACATCACTGGGACCCAAGTGAGGACTTCTTTTGATGGATCCTCAATGCACAGAAAGAGGAGAGAGATTAGCTGAATCACCTTTCCAATCACCACATCTATCAAGAAAGTTAACAGCATTTCCCTCCATCATATCCATGTATGATACCAACAGGGCAGCCATTTTCCTGCTGGAAAAGCTGCCATAAGTCAGCAGCAACAGAAGTACCTCAAGACACCTGCACTGGCATGGCCCTTTAATACACTATTAAGGTGGGCACATAAATGCTTCCCCTGTGATTTACCCCCTGACTTGGCATGCTCAGGATAAAGACAAGGCAGGACAGGTCTTGCCAGACACTTCAAGTTAAGGTACAGCCTGTACTGCTGAGAAATCTTCTAAGTATGCAAAAGCAGAGACATCAAAGGATGGACTTCAGAGAACATAAGGCCAGAAAGCCTTGCCAGGAGCTGGATGGTCACTGAAAGGCGGAAACCTGAGGGATAAATCTTCAAAGCAAAGGAGCTGGTTGCACAGAGAGGGCAAAGCAAACAGACCACAGCTGGAATATCCAGGACAGTCATGAAGGAGTTACACTGAACAAAGAACCCAGGCCCTCATCTGAGACAGGCATCTGCAGGCCCAAATACCACTTCCAGCAGCACTAGTCACACTCTCACCTTGGCTCCTCTGCCTCTCCTGCTGGTGCTCAGGGCCTTCTGAGCCTGCCTGCCTTGGAGCAGTGGCTCCCTCAATGGGCTCCACATCTGGCTGATCCTCTGGCACAACACTCCCATCATCCTCCCGTTTCTCTTGGGGGTCTGAGGAGGCCCCCAATAAGTTCTCTGCATCCACAGCACTGGGAATGCTGTTTGCATCCTGGGGTGCAAGTGTTGGCTCAGTAACAGATACAGCCAAGGAACAGGGTATGTCCTGAGGTCCTGCTGGGCTTGGATCCTCTCCCAGACTTTCAGAGGTGGACACAAGAGGGGTTTCCTCATCCACTGGGACTCGTGTTGCAGTGATGGAGGTTTCTCTAGTAGCAATGGTCTTAGTGGATTTGGCTGATTCAACTCGTTCCAATTTATTCACCTCAAGGAAAGCAGAAGAACAGGTTTGAGGATGGGAAGTTGCCCAAAGCATCAGGCAGAGGAGGACAACTCCCCTAAGATTGCCTGGCCACAGACTCCTCCACTTTCTGCAGGTCTTTCTGATACACATTCCCAGTATCTTCTAGAGAAGATCAAGAGCAGGGACTTACCTGAGGGAGCCTTCCCCAGGTCCACTGCATATAGGATTCAGCCCCTAGAGCAAAATCATCCTGTGATCTGATCTCCAGTTCAGAATCACTTCTGGGAGAAGATAGATGACTCAGCAAGAGGCTGTAAGAAGAGAAAGTGATATGGCACCTCACCGACACTATAGCCACATGCCCTCCTATCAGCACAAGGATGTTTAGGGCGAAGCACCCTGTAAGGCTGGTTTCTCATAAAGTCAGTTCTGCCCCATAAGACTGTCACTCACAAAGGACCAAGACCTATGGAAGCTGAGGCTCAAGTAAGCAAAGTGCTATGCCAGCAGTTGTCCAGAGCAGTTCAGCAGCAGAGAGCCCTGTGCATGCAGGCTTCTCACAGCTGTGACCACGGGCCTCATGGCCTCTGAGCTTTCCTCCAGCCATACCATATCAGGCAAGGAAAACCCTCCTCTCCTGATACCTTCAAGTCCCTTTCCTGTACCACTTTCCCAGGCATGAGGCCCATCCCTTGCTCTCACCAGAGCTGAGCAGAACACCTAAGCTGTCCATTACCTGTCTACAGAGGCCAGCTCCCCGTCAGAGTGTGGGTGCATCTCTAGGGACTGCAACGACTTGGTTTCTTCTTCAAGGACATCAGCAAAGGGTGAACACACTGTACCACTGCAAAGGGGAAAGGAGGTCAGTTGTGCTACTCTCAGGCACGTCTCCAGAAAGCTGGCAATACACAGCTTCACCATACCCACTGGCTTCCTACTCCACCAGAGGCTGGGCTCCAACTTGAAAATGCTTTTCCCCTGTTTCAGAACTGCTGGGCATCACCAAGTGAACCCACAGGCTTGACCCACCCTGCCCAGGTCACCTTGGGGCTGGCAGCTTGCAGGGCTCCTCCATGGACATCTTGCCTTTGGCCTCATCACAGCTTTCAGACTCTGAGTTCAACACCTCCTTCCTCTTGGGCTTTCTCCTGTGTCGCCTCCTCTTGTGCTGGGTCACTTCAGCACTGGTGGCCTCCTGCCCATGGGCAGGCTGGGCAGCATCCCTCAGGCTCTGCTCCATGAGGATGGGGGATGTGCAGAGGTGGGAGGAGATGCTGACCTGCAATGGGGATGGGAAAGAGCCCATTAGCTCCCTCCAGTAAGCTCCTTTCCAGCCTGGCTGCTCCTTGCTCTCACCTATGGAACATACTCCACCAGCACAGCCAACACCATTGAACCCTCAGCTTGGGGTTGGTTTAGTGGCCTGGCCTAACAGGAAAGGGTTTGTACATACAACTTGTAAATGAAAGAAGGGAAATCCAGCCACAAGCTAAACACATCTCTAACATGGGCAAGCAGAGACAGGCAGGAGATGGCACCCCGAGACCAGAATTACAAAGGCTGCAAATGGCATTCAGCTCTAGAGCCCTGTCCTGCTCCCAAACCCAGCCCAAGCTAGCAGCAACCACAAGTCAGGCTGGGGGAAGAGCTGCCAAGATTTCTGGAAGCCACAACCAGCAGCCTGCCACAGCATCTGTCTCATTCTCATCCCTGTCACAAGATCCCTCAAGAGGCCAAGCTCCAAGATATCTGCCTGGCTGGCCAGCAGCCATGCCCATTGATGGAGATCGGTTTGGGATGCAGACATTTGGTCCAGCACTCCCTCAGGGTGCTCCACTGCCCAGGTCCTCCACACTAGTTGCAAGGTCCTTTGAATAGAAACCTTTCCAAACATAGAAAACATCAGAGGGAATAATGGAGTCACTCTGGGGAAGAGCAGCATTCCAAACCTGATCATCCCACCTTGGCTCTGCACTTCCAGGTAGTCACAGCAGAACATAGACCTGCAGCACTGCTACATCACCAACCTTATTCTCCTCTGACTCCTGGACAAAGAAGGCCTCTCCATTGTCTCCCAGCTTCATGTGCAGATCCACAGGCTCGCCGTTGATTTCAATGTCAACCTAACCAGGGGCAGAAGCAGCTGTCCATCCAAACCCACTCACCCACTGAAGCACAGAGGCACTGCCCCAGGGAGGGGACACACTGGGCTTGCTTGCTGACAGCCACCCAACCTTGAGGGAAGGGACCTCCCACTGTTTTACCAGGAAGCACAATTCTTCCTGGAAGAGGATGGGTTCAATTAGGAGGCATCACGTCCAAATCTTGGCAAGCACTCCCTTCAGCAGGGTTCCCATTTCCCTCAAAGTTTTTCCATAACCCAGAGGTTAAAGAAGATACTGAGTCAGGAGATGCTGGAGAGGAAGCATAGCCCTGGGGAAAGGAAGTGCTTACCACCTTCTCCTTAGAGCGCAGCACTCCCAGTTTCCCAAAGCGCACGTGAAATGGGGAGCACTTGAAGGAGTTATCGGGCTGCCTCACCACGACCACATCGATGCAGCCTGTCAGGGTTGCAGGGTTCAGATGCTGGTACAGCTCCTTCACCGTGCCAAAGACGGACCCAGCCAGCCGCCCCACGTAGTTCATGGTCTGAGACTGCAAGTGAGAAACAGGAATACAGTCAGGTAGGGAAAGAACTCCAGCAGCTAAGCATTTACTCTATGAGAGTCACGACATAGCTGCAAACAACAGTCCCATCATGGCACAGGGAAACTGAGGCAAACACCTGAAAAACCTTGATGAAGATCAGCCAAGGCCTCTGAGCACCAGAAAACAAGACAGAAGCCAGAAGAGAGCACGAGTTATTGCATCCAGCTTGGAGGAGAGATACCTTTGCCACTGGGATACACCATTGCATCTGACCCTTGGGAGAGCAAATACAGCTGCGCTGCACAGTCAAGATGTCAACGTCCCATTCAAACTAGAATGTGGTTGGCAGGAGGTCTCCTGCCCTGCACTGTCCTTAAAAATTCCCAAACAACTCAGGGCAAAGAGGTGGGAAGTCCTAGCTGCTGAATACACCACAAACTCCCTTGGAACAAAGCCCAAACCTAACATTTCCCACTCAGAATGGAAGGCATCCCACTCAGGCACTGCAGAATTGGCCAGACACGGCCCTTGTTCAAGCCAGAAATCCCTGATCTCCACATCTTGGCCCCTGACACCATCATCTCTCTTTCCAGGGAATCCCAGCAAAGGGGCCATGCTGCCCAGAGGACACCCAGACAGCTCTGCCACGCTGTGCTCACAAGGCTGCACTCTGATGTTGTACAGCTCCTGGTTTTCATTAGCAAGAACACATGGAAGGGAAGCCTTGCCTGCTTCCTGCTCATCCCCTTGCCTGCTCACATCCTCCAGATGCTCACTCCCTGAGTGGAGACAATTCCTCTCCACCATGCTGGAGCAGAGGCCTGGCTGTAAAGCTGGATATGCACATGGTCCATGCTGGGCTCACAGGAGAGCCATGCCTCCAGCCACACAGAGTGGCACACACCCTCAGGCAGGTCCTCTTCCTGCAGCCCACCACTGGCAGCTGCCTCTGGTCAATGCACTGAAATCCCTGGAGTATTTCCTTGCAGATCTGTGTTGGGTGGCTGGGTCTTGTTCCCAGACCTCCGGTGAGAGGCTTGCTCCGTTTGCTCAGCACTTGGCATCAGCGGGACAGCAGCATCAGCAGGACAGCAGTCACGGTGTCAGCACGTCACACCAGGGGCTGGGAACAACAGAGGCCGAGCCCAGCTCCCCCAACAGCCAGCTCTGCAGCCCACCTTGTTCCAGGCATAGCAGGAGGCACAGGATGACCATGGATGAACTAAAGGAAAGCTCTTGTGTTGGCAGAACAGCCAACATTGTGTGGCATCCCCAGGGGCTCTCAGCACAGCACACACTCAACCCAAAGAGTGGGTGGGGAGAGTTGGTTCCTTACCCAAAGGGATGAAGACAAGCATGTGCCACCTGATGAGCCCTCTGCCCCAGCAGGTACCCAGCCTCTCCGATCCGTTTTGCACAAGCTCAGCCCTGTCCTGCTCCCAGACATCCCTCCTGGAAGGCAGCCAGTGTGGGCAGACGTGGTTCCTGCTCCATGCTCCGTCCCCCACCTCTCCCTGACAGCCAGGAGCAAGCCCAAAGCCCGGATCCTCCCCGGGGGAGGATGGCAGGGAAGTGCTAGCCAGCTCCCGAAGCTTCGGTGCCTCCCTCAGCTCTGCTGCGAGCGGGGCCAGGGTCACGGGGCCACCACCAACCTGCTGAGCCCAGCTTTCCCAGGCACTGCTGCCGGGGCAGGCAGCACTCCAGCTGCCTTCCCTGCTATGCCACAGGGCTGGCAGCAAACAGGAGAGAGCTCCTCGCTGCACAGGGAGGGATTTTTGGAGGAGGAACAATCCAGCTGGCCCCAGTGGTGCCAGGGCAGTGCTGATGGTCTCCTGGCTGGGACGTACACTGACACAGAGCTAAAAAATACATGGGGAAAATCCTGGGCAAGAAAACCTGCACAGCCCATAGGACTTGGGGGTGGGATGGGGGAGCTTGGAAATTGTCCCCAGAAATAACCCCACACTGAGCAGCAGCATCATGGTGAGTGCAGGGTGCCAGACCTCAATGTAACCCTGCAGCCAACACGTGCCAGGGCCATGTCCCCTGTGCAGAGGCACTGATCCCCCCTTGCCTCAGTGAGCAGCTGCTCCCTCCCCAAGCTGGGGACCACAAAGAATGGCTCTGGTATAGATTTTGGCTCACAGAGTTTAACTCCCCATGGGCCTCATTCAGGACAGCTGGAGGAAGGCAGGGAATGGAGAGAAGAGGCTGTTCCCTTGCAGGCCTCAGCCCCACCATGGATGGAGCAGGCCTGTTAGGGAGGTGAAAGGGGAGCTTTACTCTGGAAAGAGATTAATAGCTAGACAGGGCAAGAGAAAGGGATTTCAAGTGACATTCAATAAATAAACCCTTTAGAGGATAAGGCATCTCGAGTCCTGAGCCCCCAAACCTGCAGGACCACAGCCCTCCCCCAAGCAGCTCTTGGGGAGCAAGAAGGGGACAGGAGACACAGCTCACACCCACCTCCACTCACACACAGCCTCCCAAAACAAGCCAGATATTCCGCTGACAGCAGCCCGCCCTGCTCCTGGGCCGGAGGAGCACACCCTGCCCACATCCACCCTCCCACCCAGGCCCTGCCGAGCCCCAGCACGGCCTCGGGCACCGCCAGACCCCGGGGGCTGCTCCGCCAGCAACACTCACCCCTCCTCGACTCCTCCTCTCCCCACTCCCTCCTTCCTCTCACCTGGGAGAAGGAGGCCCATCCCCAAACAACACCAGGCCCCCCTCCGTCCCTCCCTAAGAGGGCTCCTGGGAATGCGGGGGTGGATCTGAGAGGCAGCTCCCACCTGCGGCTCCGGCAGCTCCGGGCACGGCCGCCTGTGCTGATGGAGGCGCCTCCTTCTCCACCCCACGGCCCCGCAAGGACATGGAAGTCTTAACAAGACATAAAGGGAGGGAGAGGGTGGCCAAGCCCCCGGGCTCCTCTGTCCTGCACCGTTTCCAGTGGGGTGGGAAAAGAGAGAACACTGAGAGAAAAGCAGCGGCTTTAATAAAACTGAGGCTGCCCAGATCTCAGTGGGCCTGACAGCAATGGGGAGGCAGTGCAGGAATAGCCGGGGGGGGGAGGCAGGTGAGAAACTGAGGTTGGTGGGGGTTTTGTGCCCTACAAAGAGTGAATTGACTCCCACCATCTCTGGCTCTGGAGCAGGGACGTGGGTGGTGTGGGCTCTGCCCTGTGAGCACCCAACCCCTCTGTAGGTGATTCTTCAGCATCCTCCTCTCTGCTGGGTTAAGGAGTGATGGAGATTGAGTGACGGCAGCTCCTGATGTGCATAGGAGCTGGTGGCACTTTTGGGATGAAGGGTCTTCTACTGGTGCGTGTGCAGGGCTCTTCCACCCATCAGTTGTGGAGCTGACGTTGCTCTGTGAGAGCAGGGAAGTGCCAAAGCTGGAGGGTGGGTGCTTAGGACCTCTTTAGTCCCTAAGAAGAAGGATCCAAACCACCCTCATTTGGCCCAGCTGAGGGGTTCATCTGCAGAATTGCCCCATGTTATTCCCAGGTAAGCTCTGTTACCTCCCTGTGCCTCACTTTCCTCAGCTGGGCCATCCTGGTAAGGCTGATGGCAGTGGAAGGGATGGAGATCCCCCTTGTGCCCATCCAGCACCAAGAACAGCTTGGACACGAGTTTGTAGACCCAACATGAGAACTTTCCTGAAGGCTGTGACAAATCAGCTGAGGAAGGAAGCCTGTTTTCCAGCAGCTTAGTGTTTCTGAGAGCTCTGCCCTTTGGTGGAATTGGACTGAAAGGAGCTATTGTGGGTGGCCAGGCATGGCTGTGGTCCCCAAGGAGGGTGGGCTGGCACTGCCAGCACTGGCTGCTGATCCCAAAGGGGAGGGTGGCTGCCACCAAACCGTGCAACCCATGGCCAGGTCACCAGGCACTCGTGCCCAGAGGGGAAGGAGCCCCCTGGAACCTCCATCAAGACACCTTGGGTTGTGACACCTCAGGTAATTTGTGCTTAGACTAGTGCTCAGTGATGCCACTGGAGTACATCTCACCCAGGACAGTGGGTTACACCCTGAAAGCCCTGAGGCTGTAACACAAACCCCAGGGCTGGAACACAAAAGCAGGGACGTATCTGGCCTGCAGATGCCTGGTAACTAGTCAAAAGTGCTGCAGAGGATGGACACTTCAGCAGAGGCCATTTCAGCACAGGACACCATCACTTCCTCAGCCAGCTGAGTGCATCCTCAGGTGAGCACAGAGAGGGAAGGCAAAGCTGACAGGAGCATGTGGGCAGCTCAGCCTTGCACAGGAATGAGCTCCTGGCATTTGGACATTCTGCAGAAGTACCTTCCTCATCACTTACCTCCAAGGCTACTTGTCCAACTGTTTTTTCCCACTAGCCCTTATGCCTGGCTCCCAACACACTCATCTTTGTTTGTCCTCCCAAGTCCCTGCAGCAGAACTCCAGCTGTGCCATGGCTGTGCTGTGTGATGGCTGTTCCTCCCTCCATCCTACCCTGCAATCCAGCCCTGGGGCCTTTTGCTTCCCTCTTCTTTCCTTGTTTCTTCTCCAGAAAGCTTAAAGCACTTTTAATTGCCATGGTAATTTTTTTGCAAAGTCATAAAATTATCCATGGTTCCTGCCAGCTGCTTTTCATACTCCTTCTTACTCTCCCTTCCTCTTTTGTGGAAGACAAGCCCTGCAGTTCCATCACTCCCTAGGCCTGTAACCCTGAGCACCTCAATTTCTCTGTGCATCCTCTGCATCCTCCCAAAGGAGCTGCTCCAGCAGGGAGAGGTTTCTTCCCTCTTTTGGGATCTCCACAATCCACAGATGTTCGCAATGAGCCTTTGCAAAATAAGACAGATTTTTTCATTAGTCAACTGAGATGCAGTATTTTCATCTCATTGGATTCTAAAAAGCTCATACCTGCATCCATCCTGTCAGCTTTTGTCCTGCATCCCTGCTTCCCAGTGCTCCCTGCCCGTCCTGGATCGCAGCCTTCACCCTGCACTGCCTCGTGGGCTCTGCTGTCAACCGCAGTGCTGGAAGTCACAATCCCAATATTTCCAGGGCCTCTCCAGAAAAACTCCATCCATCCACTTGGCTATTGAGAGCACCCCAGGCACTCCCTGCCCAGGAGACTCCTACATTTTCCTCTCTCCCCAAGAAAACAAGTCATGTCTTCAGTCGCAGAGTGGGAGAGGGGACAAGCCATGTCAAAGACAGGCTTGTTTTTCCCCCCCTCTTTGTATTCCAACAGCTGCTGCAGCCTAGTCAGGCTCCAGGGTGGGAGTTGATGAGGGTTTTGTCTCCTCCCTCGATCATCACATTATTTCTCTGAGATTTTCCCAGCTTCCTGATCTCATTTTTGATCAGCCTGGCAGCTCCCTGGGATGCTTCTCCTTGGCTATCTGCCTCTTCATGGGCCCGAGCTGAAATATTTGGAGAGAAGGTGGACAATCTAACTGTGAGACAGACTCAAGAAGCTGGTCAAGCCACCTGCCTTCATGGTGGCTGAGACCTGACACAGCTCAGCTCATCAAAGATGCTGCAGAGGACAAGAGGGGAACTGAACTGACAAAAACGGTCTTGCTTTGCTGTGTAGACAAGCAAAGCTGGGGCTGGGACAGGAGAAATCCAGCCACAGCACTCAGCCAGTAGCTGGGGACACTAGCTCTGCTTGATGGCTGGAAGCCCATCTTGCCAAGCCACTGCAACATTCAGATCCTCTTCCCACCCCAGATACAGGAAGCTGTGTTATCCTGCTTCCTTTCTCACACTGGAAGGATGTGCCAGGACCTCACTGCTCTGTGGCCACTAGCCTGGCTCCTTTCTCCCTGGGTCTGCTCTGTCCTTACCTTCACCAGTGCCCCCTTACACAGGGGTTTCCTGAGATGCTGCCACAATCCTGGCAGTGGCCAAGCAGGCTGAGGCACAGTTGCAAAGCTGCCTTTTCCGGAATGCTGTGCTCTGAGCAGAATGCTGCAACCACCAAATAATCTGGTGAGAGATGGCCACAGTCACTGGACTGGGTGACCCAGATGTGGGATTGGCAGCAGTCAATTAATCCGTCAGCTCCAAGGTCCCTGTGCCAGGCAACTCCTGGAGCAGCTCCTGCTGCTGGCAGGGCTGTCATCCCTGACTGACATCCTTCTGCTGTGACCCTCCAGGGAATCCCTGTGAGAGACTGGGATGTGAAAGGGCTTTCCTGTTATCACAGCCTGGTTTCCCAGCAGGGAGAAACAGCCTTTGCAGAGCACAGGGAGCTCTGGGAAGGCTGGCAGAGTTTTTTCCTGACCCTCAGCTGGCTGGGCTGGGGCTTCCTTCCCTGGATCAACAAAGAGCTCCAGAGGCTTGTGAAAGCAGTGATTCAGCAAAACAGGATGAGAGGGGAGGCAGAAACACCACGTCAGCACAGCTGGATGGCATGAAATTCCCATCCTGTGAAAGCCACGGGTGTCAGTTCAGGTGTCCTACTCCCTCAGGGAATGGGGACAACTCCTGGAAATCCAGCTGTTGCGCATGGCAGTCCTGGAGCCAGGAACACAACAGGAAAACAGTGGTGATGGTTTTTGTTATTTTTTCTTTCCCATTCCCAGAAAGATCAAGTCAGACTGGCCTGGCATGTGATGGAGTGGGTGGGAAAGCCATTTTGCCTGAAGAGAAGGAAATGCCATCCTCAGTCACCAATCAAAAGCATTGAAAAAGCTGGATTACAGCCCCAGGACTGGTTGAAACCACCCGTTCTGGTTTAAAAACATGCTCTGCTGATTTGGCTCCTAGTTTCTGACCTGTTGGAAGTTCACATTTCTTCTGTAAACACAAAGGGTTCAAACTTACTTAAAAAGAAAAACCAGAAAGCTGCAATTCCCACACAGTCATGTGGCTCCAAGAGCCAGGGCTTGCAGAGAAATCCAGCCACTCAAACCGGGAGAGCTGAGAGCCCCAAGCACAGAATGGTCCTGAAAAGTGAAGGCGCTGCACTGAGAGCCCTCAGCTTTTTTGTCCCAGCTGCCGACAATCCAGCGGGACCCGCATTCTAAAGACAACACTTTAGATTAAAGTGACATCGTATTTACATCAGCGTAACCATGAGCAGAGTCTGACCATCAGCCCTGACTCCAGCAAAAGCGAGATGACGCGCACATTTAGGCAGCTGGAAAATCTTTTATCTTTTGTCCAAAAGCTGGTGTCTGATTTCAAGACAAGACCTTTCCAAGCCACGCTTTATTTAAAAAAACACTCGGTGCTCGGTCCGATCTCGCAGCAGGCTGTGGACGATGCTGCCAAAGCCTCGGGGATGCAGCGCTTGGGGCACTCTGGGCACCTTCCCCAGCCCGAGGGGCGCAGAGCCGCTCACGTCATGGCCAGACCCCCCCCCGGGTGGGACAGACCCTCCTGCCGGGGGGCTGGGAGTGGGAAGCGGCTGGGAGTGGGGAAGAGGCTGGGAGTGGGAAGGGGCTGGGGGTTTCCAGCCACCCACCCATCCTTGCCGGGCTCCACCGTGAAGGAAGGGCTGCCTGCCGTCCCCGAGCTGCCTGCGGCTGTTCCCGGCAGCGCTGATGGACGTCCCGGACGGAGCGCACTCGCCGTCCTTCTCCAACCCCACCGGGAGCGCGGCCGGGCCGGTTCCGCTCCCTGCGCCGGGGCGAGCGGGGTCCGGCAGCTCCTCATCACCCTCGCCGTGTTCAGTGCTGCCTGGCGGGGCTGAGACCGCACCGGGGGCAGGCACTTGGCCGCGCATCCCGATGCACATCCCGATCGTGATCCCGATCCCGATCCCGATCCCTGTCCCGACCCGCC